>CAIGRF010235506.1:32061-42651 GCA_903798235.1 Fraxinus ornus
CTTTTCCTTTTTGGGCCCTCAAATCGATCCCTATTAGGCCTTCATCCTTGGATTCTTTCATTGGACTTTTTATTTCGGGCCTTTGATTTTGGACTGCAGTTTTAGAGTGTCAACAGTAATAGATTAGCCAAGTCAATAGAGCATAACTCTTTCAAGATAAGTTCCCAAGAGCAGCAATTGGGAAGGTCAAGACTCAAGAGGCAAGGACATCAAGAAAACGGTACATAAAACACAACTATTGTGCAAAAGTATAAAGATACAAAAAAAAAAAACATTGTAATAGTTCAGATAAATTCTTCGATAGAAACAGAGCAAACCAATAATAGGTAAACATGATTTTTCCAAAAAAGTTCAAATCATAAACATAATATTTCCCCAAAAGATTATTAGGGGAGATTATTAACAAAGAAAATCTACTAGGCGTAACCAAAAAGTGCAACACTATTAAAAATAATTTATTTCATCGACGTCCAAGAAGTGCAGCAGAAGCTTTGTTGAATTAGCCCTCGAGTGCTTATGCTACAGAAATAATCTCTATCAATTCTGTAGTGATAGATGCTTCACAGGTTCTGATGAAAAAAAAAAAAAAAGATCCCAATTAGAATGATGAATAAGAGGACTGTTAGTAAATGAGAGAGGGGAGTCATTTCTAAAATTAGTCATGATACAAAAAATTTAATCATATTTCTATATTATCTAGGTGCATGTTCGAAAATATGGATCAGCAAGTGAAGTTATGCATTGGTAGAGCATGTTTGGTAGGGATTTTCGGGAATATAGGACAGTAAAACAGTACAAAGAAAAAAAAGAAAAAGACGCTAAAATCTAGTTCATATGTCAATCCCATATTATGTATCAATCATGCTCCATGATAGTGTCGGTTAAGACCGAACCTGTTATAAGTGAGTGTGAGGCAACAAGCATGTCTCCAGCATTTCTGCTTGAGCTGTCCATTGCAGACATTCTAGCTCCTCGTTCACTGCAAGAATTTTCTAGGACTGCATTGAACATGACCAGAAGAAAACATTAAAAGCATTTCGTATTCGACATAAAAATACAGTGCGGATTAGATCCTTGGCCTGGCTTTTTCAATCAAAATATGATAATGAAGGTAGACTGTACACAGGAAAAATGGAATTCTGTTAGGTTCTGAAGTTTCTTTGTTTTGCCACCCTCAATTTCATAAATATCCAACTCCTCAAGTTTTCCCCTTGATTCAGCTTCTCTCTCCACAACCTATATTAGCAAGAAATATAA
Source organism: Fraxinus ornus (assembly GCA_903798235.1). Taxonomy (NCBI): domain Eukaryota; kingdom Viridiplantae; phylum Streptophyta; class Magnoliopsida; order Lamiales; family Oleaceae; genus Fraxinus; species Fraxinus ornus. The sequence goes on from CAIGRF010235506.1 coordinate 33,319, forward strand.
TTAATATCCTAATAGAGAGCACTCATAAAAAGATTCATGCCACTAAATTCACGCCATTGATGACCTTGGGAGATAATACAGTTGCTGCTGTTGGCACAAATGACACAACTGAATGGAACTTGTTGAAAACAATCCTCAAAGCGTCGTACTCAACATTCTTTAAGATGTCATCTGCAAGCACAGAAACTGCAGTGCCAGAAACAGAACTCCAAGAGTTGAAACAGAAATATATGTTCCTGCAACAGGTTTTACGAGATTTCTAATTTCTCATTTCTCAAAAGTCCAGTAACAATTAAAGATGCTCTTATGTTTGCAATTGTATTACAAGTTTTTCCACAACTCTTTAGTCCATCAAACAATTCAAGGCAAAAGTTCAAGCAGCTGCAAAGGCAGCTCACAGATAGGAAAAAATGGCAGACGGGGCTGGCAAAATAGAGAATAAAGCAAGATTCCAGTAATAGATTGCCACCAATCTAGTGAAATGCAAGCAGCTGTCCACTAAATTTACAAATAAAGTGCAAAATGACATCATCCCTGCTCCTAATCTAGCCAAACAAAGCTTGACCATGCTCGCTCATTTTTACCCCAATGTTCAAGTCTTGACTACAAAAAACAGGGACAAAAACTCAGGATTCTTTATGGGAATCGAAGGAGTGCGTTTTCTTTGATATATGCAGGAAAATGTGTTTAAAAGACAAACCTGAGTGTAGTTCAGGGGATTCTTCTGCAACTCAGTTATGCATAGCTCGATGTCTTTCTTGGAATCCCACACAAATTGAGCCTTGGCCTTCTCTCCCAAAACGACGAATTTATTTTCCTTTTCAGGACCTATGAAGAACAAGAATGAAATATAATGAACAAAACTTCGCCAATTGAAAAAAAAAAAGAGAGAGAGAGAGAGAGAGAGAGAGTAGTCCACTGCATCAACGAACTTACGATATACCAGAATTTAATTTATGAAGAGCCCTGCTTATCTTGATAGATGTAAAATTAATCTCACCACAAAGACCTTTATCAGAAGAAATTGTAACAATGACATTCTTCTTGACATCAACACCTAAAATGTCAAAACATGAGGAAAGGTAAGAACCAGAAAAGTAATTGGTATCACCGAAGATGAAAAATTATACTGAACGGGAAGCATGCAGCAAGTTCATTGAATAAAGAGTGTGCGTTTATAAAAATCGTAGCCAAGAGAAGAATAGCCAGCATTCTGTTAAGAAACCAGATGTGTGAAAGATACACCCGAGAGAAATCGTAGAAACCCAATATATCAGCAATATTAATGGATTATAGATGGCAACATCAAAATATAGTAAATGGATAACTCTTATTCCGGAGTGGTAACATGACATGCCTCTACAAACAATACAAATAAGCACGAATTGCAACCAGAAGCTGAGCTGGGTGGTGATGGAGGCTCAGAGAGAAAGAGGCAGCATGGTGTAGAACCTGGATTTTTATTTTAGTTATGCTGTCTCCTAATGGAAGCGGGAATATACTTAAAACCCTCATTAAGGTTGAGAGCCATCTAACGCTATGTAAGGATGTGTGCAACCTTTACTACTTTGTAAATTACTCTGATTGCTATCCCTAATTGAGTATTGGTATATATGTAGTCTTGCCTGACTTTTTCATCAATGTCAGAAGTATGTAAATTGTTTTCATAGTAGATCCCTGAAACATTAAACTAGTCAGTCACTGTCTCTCATAATTCCTCAGTACGTCTTGTGAGCTGGTTAGCTTGATATCTCCATAGTTTGTACAATCTTGAATACATCCACTATTCTCACAAAGAGGACTACAACATTTTTCTTCCGTACCTCTACTCTATTTTTTCACATTATATTGCTGTGCAGCAATAGGGTAGCATCAAAACAATTTACTAAATGCACGACACGTAAAAATATGTTTACAGTGAGCTGAACCAACTCGTGTATAAGTAAGGACATAAATTGATAAGAACTCTAGGTTTAAGATGTAACTAAAAATATTTTAACGAAACTTACTTGGGAGTATCACCAAGAAGAGCAGTGGACGGCTGCCATAGGCCACATGAATTTTCAGCTCTAGGCTAAATTGCGTGAAGCTTTGATGCGGCAACCATCTTCATTGCCTTTGTAATTTTCTGGATATTCCTAACATTCTTCATATGGTTACAGACTGCAATTAAGGTTGATCATCAAAAAAATTAATGATGAGAGCAAGAAAAGTTTTGCATAATATTAACAAAGGTTCAATAACTATGATGATAACTAACAATGTAGCACCTAGAAATTCAATAACGATTCTTACCAACTTGAGTTCAAATAGAACGAACTCCCAGAAAAGCCTGATCCCTGTCGGCACATGCTACTTTATTTACAGGAAAAAAAATACAAACACATATTATACAGGAGAACAAAAGTTATACATGATTATTCAGAAACACTGAAGCAAAAAAGGTACTTGAGACAAATAAAATTTAGTTACAAGCACATAAAAAAGGAATTTCACTAATCTCCGAATGTTAATTTATACTACTACACGAATGTGTCCATTCAGTATTCCAAATGGCACATAGCACTGTCCTTGAATAGTACATGAAGATCCTAAATTAGAAAGATAACAAACAGTATGACCTGTTCCTACCACTTTGATGATCACAAATATGTCAGATCCTAAGGTGTATTTGATTGAAACATAAATACGTACTGAAGCACTCAACTTTCCATATGGAACTATTTAACTGACAATAAAGGTACATTCATAAGAGATAAAAGTTCAAGAGCAAAGAATAACATTAATGCAGCTTAGGTTTCAGAAATTTAACTTTTTCCCCAAGCGAAATATGCTAATAGTATATCATTCAAGTGAAGGGAAATTTGTTAGCCTTTCTACATGCAATTGTCAAAAACGGGTTTCACTTTCTTTCAAGCACAACAACCCATTTTACCGTATCCTTATCTGAGATCATCTTATTTTTCGTGAGATATCAAAGACCAACAATGACAAACAGCATCTCCAATAGTTAATCATCTTTTCAATGCTAAAATAGTGAACATATATCATCAGAATGTTCTTCTCTATCAAGTTACATGTATCATCGAAATAGGAGACCAGCTTTGAGAAAATTTTCTCATAATACCAACTCTTGATGATTCAAAATAAAATGGTTTCATAACAAAGTCACTTCGGGGCGATAGGATCTATTGGAAATTTTAACTAAGAAAATGTACTGCATGCCGATAGAGTTAGATGAAAGAAGTGCCAATATACATCAAATAAACCTCATTTTAATACAAATTGCATTCACATAAGTTGTCAAATCCTTACCAATCCTCACATAAACATGGGACATTATCAAATACATCGCACTAACGGGCATTTGTGGATAGAATACCAATCTTATATTTAGTATCTATATTCAAATAGTTCTATATTACAATTCCTAATAGGTCAAATGCTCCACAGTACATCTTTTAAGTAAAAAAGTCCAAGCAAAAACACAGAAATTCAATGAGGAGAAAATTGCAGCAATGGAATATTATACATTATGTTGCATATGTTGTACCATGCTCTCAGACCAGAACAAAGCACTAAAATAAACCACATTACAACAAAGCAAGCGAATCGCCAGAGGGTATTCTCATCTAAAGAGCAGGGGAGCTTTCTATACAACATTCATGGTTATAGAATTCTTTCTTTTTATTCAACAAACTTTTTTTGCTGGTAAAAGACACTTCAATCTTGAAGTGTAAGTTGTACTTTGTGAAAGCACTTGTCTAATTGGAGATGATAGTGCCAATCAAGGATTATCCTCTACTTTTCTTATCTTTCTTGACAAAAAGCTGTAGCAAGAATACTTCTCAACGAGGATATATAATGTCAAAAAGCAAAATTGGTCTATAAGAACAGCCGCCGTCAATCTCGAATTAACAATGAAAATGACCCTTGATTAACTATACCTATCAAAACAATAGACATTTGTTGCCACAGGTTGGTGACTTCTTGCTAGTAAAAGACACTTCAATCTTTGGCTTGCTTCTCATTTGGCAAATTATGCTGAACATTCAAAGGGTATTTCGATCAAAGTTATAACTCATCAAAAGAATAAATGACTAAAAAGATTTGCTGCATTGGACAGGAAATGCTAGCTAATCATATTATACTACAAAAGAGATTAAAATTTATATTCTTTAATTATCGTAGTAGTTATATTGAACAAACCAATTTAATTCAAACGTTTATGCCCCCACTTCCCTCCCTCCGCTCTCCAATCTCTCTTTCTTTTACTACCCCAAGAATAGCATAATTTCAGATATAGAAAAATCTCAAAACTTAACAAACCTTTGTCATGCCACCATTATTTTTGATCAAGTATTTGATTAGTAGACGATGATAGGACTATCTAAGCCATGCTTTTATTATATTTCTTGGACAAAAACTGCAGCGATAATACCCATCAATGAGGATATATAATGTAAAAACAAATTCTGCATTAAAAAAAACACAAAGAATCTCCTTAGTGAAACCATAATAGATAACCTGCAAAATGTTGTAAGTTACTACAATTTATTTTCATCCCTGGGAAACAACTTTAATAGGTACAGAAATAACTTTCTGGCCAATTTTCAGATCCTATGTTTTTAACTTTGTACCTTAATTGTGAGTGCTTGTCTTTTGCTTGTAAAAGTAATAAGCATGAATCATTTGTCATTATCTTGAAAATAAATCCATAATTGTACAAGATAACCAATGCTAAGTTGCTTAATATACTATCATTTTTAACAAGTTTAAATAGTTTACTAGTAAGTGAAAAAGTAATTTTTTAAATAGATACATCTGTAGCAAATAGGGAAGTCATGTTATTTTAACATAAGATAGGAGTTACCTCTGCAAACAATGACTTTTGTTACTTAAGTTATATATACATGTTCTGAGACAAAAAGTAACTTCACTTCTTCTTTTAGGCTTAGCCAAACATGCTCTATGATCACATTGAATTATTACCTGATTGTAGTGAAGGAGTATTCTATCCTTGAAATGCCATTGCACAATGAAGTACTAGCAATGAAATCTGGAACTTACCCGACTGCCTGTACTTCATGAACAATGCAATATTCTTTTGATAGCATGGGCTAAAAACTTGACTATCTTGGATTGTTGCACATATACCACTCAAATGCCTAAAAAACAGAATCACCAATAACCCTTACATGAACATGTGCCACTCCGAAAGTGGTGGAAGTGTTTGGCGTCACGAACAACAATTTCTCGATTTGTTATGCCTGAGACGAGCATCATAAATTCATGGCAGTCTCCACAAATACGAATATTCTTGAAAATTCTGACTTTTCCATTTTGAGTCTTGCTTATAAGTGCAAAACCCAAAGCCAATCTTTCACTATGGTGTAAGAGGTTTTCACTTTTTTCCTTGTCTGGTACATTCTGAAGTGCATACTTTGTATTTGGCACATAGCCATTTTCAGTAAGTTCGAGTCTCAACTCTTCCAACTTTTGATGGATATCCCATAACCTTGGATGCGACGCATCCTGAGACAAAAAGACGTGAATATGTGCATCAACCTCAACCCAGCTGCACCCAGGTTCCTTTTTAATACCTTTATTGGACATGTAAGTCCTTACCTTAGCAACAGCATCCCACCTCCCTTTGGTAGCATACAAGTTAGATAATAGGACAAAGTTTGAATCTGTTTCAGGTTCGATTTCAAAAAGTTTTTCTGCCGCTCTTTCACCTAATTCCACATTGCCATGAACTCTGCTTGCCCCAAGAACATTTTCCCAAATCAAGGCATTTGGAGTTTGTTTCATATCCTTAATGAAGCTTTCAACCTCATCAAATTTGCCTGCTCGACCAAGTATGTCAACCATGCAAGCATAATGCTCAATAGACGGAGTAATTCCATACAATTCACTCATCGAGTTAAAGTACTTTCTTCCTTTCTCAATCAATCCCATGTGGCTACACGCAGATAGGATTCCTATGAAAGTTATTGCATCAGGAAGCAATTCTCCTTCAATCATCCTCCTAAATGCTTGAAGAGCCTTTTCACCCTGCCCATGATGAGAATATTGATATATAATTGTGTTCCATAACACAGTATCACCTGATTCCACGTCATAAAATAATGCCTCTGCATCATCAATGCACCCACATTTTCCATACATATCGATCAATGCACTGGCTACAAACAAGTCCAAAGACTGCCCACCCTTAATGACCAACGAATGCAGCTGCCGGCCATTCTCAAGGCTTGCTATCTCAGAGCAAGCCCTCAAACAGCTAGCTAGAGTGAACTCGTTAGGCTCAACACCTTCCCTCCGCATCTGATTGAAGCAACAGGAAGCTTTCTCTCCCTGATGAGCCTGTGAATAACTTGAAATGAGAACGGTCCAAGCAAAGATGTCGTTCTCATTCAATCTGCCAAAAACCACTTCTACATCTTCCAAAGCCCCGCACTTGGCATACATGTTAATCAAAGTGGTGCCTATGTAACAATCATACTCAAAGTTTTCTTTAATTACATGTGCATGCACTTGTTTCCCGAATTTGACATCTAATAGGCTGGAACAAGACCTCAAAATGCTGATAAATGTGTACATGTTGGGCCTAAAACATTCAGCAAGCATGTGCTTGAAAAGCTTAGGGCCTTGATTAGAGATTTCATCATCATGAAATCCTGATAAGAGGGCATTCCACGAAACTACATCCCATTGAGTCATTGCATTAAAAATACGATATCCATCATAAATTGCTTGAAATTTCATGTACATTGCAATCAATGTATTATTGACTAAATCTTCAGATTCATAACCAAATTTGTAAGCATAAGCATGAATGCTTTGGCAATAACTCAAGTCACCAAGATAAGTGGCAGCACTAATGAGACTGGCAATAGTAAACTGATTAGGCCTCACACCAGAATGCATCATCAAGTGAAATAGCTCTACTGCTTCTTTTCTCTGACCTTGCTGATCAAGGATACTAATGACAGTACTCCATGCTACAGTATCAGGATTGACCATTCTCTTAAACACACTGAGTGCATCTTTTGTCGGTCCACATTTTGAGTACATATTAACAAGGCCACAACATATGAAATCATCACGTTCACCTCCTGTCTTAATGGCCATTGAGTGGACAGTCTGACCAGCTCTAAAATCACCTGAGATAGCCAAACCTTTTAAAACAATAGACAATGTATAGTTACTCAACCTCGTCTCTGATTCCGTCACTCCGCAGAACAGTCTCAAAACTGCCTCTCCATCGCCTGCTTGGGCATAACCATTAAGCAAGGAATTCCACAATACAGCATTTTGTTCTGGAATCATAACGAAAACATTTTCTGCATATTCCATCTCTCCACACTTAGCATAAAGATCAACTAAAGTGGACCCAACGTACACATCTGAAAATGCACCAAATTTAATCACATCTGCATGCAATTGTTTGCCATACTCCAAATCTAAACAAATTGAACAACCTTTCAATACTGTTGCCAAAGTAAACTCATTAGGCCTCACATTCTCCCTCCTCATCTCATGAAACAATTCAAAACTTTCAATCACATGCCCTAGAGCTACAAATCCTGATATCAAAGCAGTCCATGACACCACATCCTTTATAGCCATTTGATCAAGCACATGACGCGAAAAATCCAAAGCTCCACACTTTGCATAAAAATTAATCAAAGAAACCCATAAATGTGAATCGGGCTCTATCCCATCCCTAATTATCTGCCCATGAATCGCTCTACCCTCACCCAAACACAAGTCCGCCGCACAATTTCGCAGCATTTCTGAATACCACTTGAGCTCTCCTTTCCCATTCACCTTTTCAAGACCGGCCCTCGGGTTTGTATTCTTCCATTCTCGATTGATTAAAAACTCTGATTTAATAGCATACAAATTTCTGGGTAGCAAACTTTCAAACGGAAAATTCCGGCTTTTCACACTAATAAAATCTCCACTAGCTTGTTCACATGTTTTCAATATAGCAGCACAATGCGACGATTGGAATCGAAGAGAATAAAGTAAAGGTTTCTTGCCTGGGAATAACGTCGAACGGGTAATCGGTACCCTACAAAATGTTGACAACACGCCATGAAGCATTACATGTTATGTAATATCCATTTGATATAATAAAATCAACAACTAGTGATCAAAAACAGCTTTATATGCCGAAGGTTCAACAAGAACGATTCATATACCATAAGAATATACTTACAAAAATAAAATCAACATTAATGGATAAAGCATGTGTTAAAAAGGTAAATTATTTAAGATAACTCAGCATTTTTTCAATTAAGAAGAGTTAGAGTGCATTCATGTTGAGATCTCGGACATGAATTCTTATTCCTTCGCCTTGTACCATGATGAGTCTCAGGGGTGGATCCAGGAATTTTTCGCGCATGGGCTAAAATTTAAAAGTCGATATAATAAATTCATATATAAATCAAACAAACATAACTAGATAAACCCCTAGATCAAATAAAAGCACGAGAAGATTCTATTGGACTTAAAGAAAGAGAGGGCAGTGAAGGTGTTTGGAGAAATACCATGGCTTCAGTGTGACAGTGGCGACAACCATAGACCTCGTTACAGCAAAGATCGAATCTTGCATCTTCTTCCGTAATGCTTGCATCTATAATAGTTTCAAATAATCAGAAAGTTATCAACTTGATACAAAAAAACTCAAAATTATCTCAGAGATTAAAGATCTAAAACTTTGTTTAAACACTTCAAAGATTGAAACTATATTAAATAGGAAAGATCCAAACTTTACGACTACATGGAAAATTAAAACACCAATCTGGATACTAAAGTACATGTCTACATGAACACGTTCTTACATTCATTAATCACGACTCCAACAGTCATTTAACTACTTAAACCAGGGCAAATCCCCAATGAAACAGTTGAAATATTTAGTTTTTATGCATAAAGTTTAAAATTACACAATATGCCTAAGTTTTTCCTAAAAAGCAACTTATAAGTTCATTTTTCTATCACATCAAAGTCAAATATTAATTTTAACAACATATTCATAATTACTACCATTTATTATCCACATATTTCCTGGAATCCACTCATATTCCTCCTAAAAAGGCTACAGTTTAAAGATTCAAACTTTACACACAATTAAACACAGCAGAAATTCAATATTCATCTGAAGAATTAATCGAGATTAACACACTAATGGAAAAGCTACAAGATACAATTTTTGAACAAAATATTCTGCATCTTGAAGATTCAAATATACATATAAATATACATCAGAATAACAATCTTCAAATGAAATATCAATAAATAAAATCAACCCACCTATCA
>CAIGRF010235530.1:0-40000 GCA_903798235.1 Fraxinus ornus
CGATTAGTGCTACGATGTTTAAAGATTTGAAGTCTGCAATTGACGAATCATACTTGAACTTGACTATCACTCTTTTTTTTCCTTTAAATCTCGGATTCCTAATCAATAGTGCATTCGGAATTTTTTTTCTTCATATATAATGATTATTACCGTAATGCATGCCAGCAGAAACGACGAATAGGAGTAAGACGGACTATTCTTGGCGGTAATTGGCAAACTCAGCAATTTGCTCATTCATTCAACTAATCCAACTCGCGATTCCAATCATAAAGGTAATCAAATATTCCTGCTTTTTATATTTCATGTAATCGTAGTTTTCTTATAGCTAGCCAGTATATCAGTAATTCTGTGTTTTGACGATATAAATATATACGTGTACTTCCGAAGCAATTGTTCTTTTTGATTGACCCTTTTTTTCTGATTTTTTTATGATTTTAAATCTCCTTTGATTGATTTTGCGGCTATGTTAAATTTTGATCTGTATCAAGTTTTTACCATCTGAGATTTTTTTAAAGTAATAACTCGTTAGTTAATACACAAAATAAGGCTGTTTCTTGCTTCGATTCAAGGTAAATCTCTCATTGCATCAATGTATATCCTTGTTAGTAATAAATCCATATGATCTATAACATGCCTAAACAAGGTCGTCTGTGAGTTCGTACAGCTGATAGGATGATTTTGTTAGGATAAGAATTTGCTAAAAATTCCACCGTCTTAGTTTTCAGACAAATGGCTGCTTCCAGAGATCAGTGGGTGAGCGAATATAATGAAGCGGCAAAACACGCTGAAGATATCACTAACATGATATCTGAAAGGAGTTCATTTCCCGCAACAGGGCTAGAAACACAGAGACATTCAGCTGCAATACGGAGGAAAATTACCATACTTGGCACCAAACTTGATACCTTAGAGTTTCTTCTGTCAAAGCTTCCTGCAAAGCAGCCTTTGTAAGTTATCTTCATTGAATTGGCCATCGGATAAGGATGTAGATGCACGACTTGCAATTATGTTAGAATATTCAAGCAGTTATCTAAATTTCACAGTAAATTTGATTGACACACTGGTCATTGTGGTAGTGTTTTGAGTGCTTCTTGAACCTGCATTTCTTATGCTTGTTAAACCTGTTCTTTCTTATATATAGGACAGAGAGAGAAATGAATCGTCGCAAGGACATGATTGTGAATTTAAGATCGAAAGTAAGCCAGATGGCTTCAACAATGAATATGTCAAACTTCGCGAATAGGGACAGCTTGCTTGAGCCAGAAAGTAAGCCGGTTGATGCTATGAGTAGAACAACAGGACTTGACGACTCTGGGTTTGTTGATCTTCAACGACAAATCATGAAAGGTTAGTTTCTGTGAAGATTTTAAACTTTATTTTCTTCTCCTTTTGAATCTGTTATGTAAGTTTTCTGTTGTGTATCATCTTTTGTTCACTTTCGATGCAGAACAAGATGAGGCTCTTGAGAAATTGGAGGAGACAATTATCAGCACCAAACATATTGCTTTAACAGTCAATGAGGAGCTTGATCTGCATACAAGACTAATTGTGCGTGTTTGATTATATATTTTCACTAATCCAGTTTTATTATCTTTCAAAGTCACTGATTTTTGAGTTGTCCGTTTGATATATTCCGAGCAGGATTGTTTGGACGAAGATGTTGATGCTACAGAGTCCCGACTACAGGTGATATTTCTAGTCTTATCATATTATCATATAACCTTATCGAGTTATTGCATACATTCTTGCTAAAAATCATTGCGTACTAAATTTTCTATAAACTAAAAGATATCTAAGGCAAAAGTCTTCGAGCATTTTAATCTTCCTGCTTTGATGATAAAAATAATGCTCGATAGCAAAATTACGTGAAAGTATGATCATTGTTTCAAGTTCTCTGAACTTTGGAATGACTAATGTGAAATCTTCTTAATGTATCATTAATAGGAATGAGAGGACAGTACAAGGGATTCACTTGCATGCCCCCATCTTGTGTGTTTTTCTAATTTTTCATTGATTTTTTTGTGAATTTGATATACTTTCCTTTTTTGTCACCTCTGTCATGATAACAGCTGGTACAGAGGAAGCTTGCATTTCTGAATAAACGCGCCAAGGATGGCTGCTCCTTCTCGTGCCCACTTTTATCAGTTATTGCGATCATCATTTTGGTTGCTGTTGTACATATGCTGATCAAACATTCATGAATACTCGTGGGACTCGAGAGGCTCCTGCATCCCGATCTTTTGCATGCCCCGGAGAGTGAAGATATACAGACAGCCTCTTCATCTGATGAAATGGCGATTAAGTTGATAAAAACTAAACGTATATACCATTAATATGGTATATATACATCAATAAAGTCAGCTTTACTGATCAAGTAGCAAGTTCCTTTGTAGAACTTTTCTTGTGAGTAAAGTATATAGTTTCACCCTCTGTAAATTCTGAATATGTTAAAAAAGGTTGATCATTTTACCATATCCACACAAAAAACTGTATAGAATTTAAATCGTTATTTCACTGATCAAAGGATTTTCAAGTCATTATACAAATTAAAAGTCGGTTGGTTTATTTTTTACCAGATAATCCTCCATGCAGAAGGATCAAAAACCTTAGCAGACTTGTAGAGTTCAGCAAAAATCATGATTATAAATCAGTAATTACATTGTAACACCGTCTGAACCAAAGTTAACGTAAACAAACAAATCATTCTCAAGAACACAGCAAGGAGAAATCGCTCACAATTTCATTGAGATGATTTAGTACAACAGGATTTTTCTGCAGAAATAATAAATAAATAAATATAGTCGATAGAGCGAATTTTGTTCAGGTTCGTCTATCTCTGTCTCCGGTTTGAGGGGATGTCCTGCACTATAACTATCAAAATTTAGAATCTGAAACTAGGATCCACATCCATCGCCCAAGTAAATTTTGCCAGGAGAGACTTGTTGAATATCTGCATCAGTGTGAAACAATTAGTTGATTCACGAAGTAACTAATTAAGAGGACTGGGAAGCAATGAAAAGTAATCCTCGCAGAAATTCAAGTCTTAACCTTCTCGATAGGAACTTCATGACGTTTGCACCATGCAACTGTGATTCGAGGATCAAGGTAATTGATCTTTGATGTGCCCAATGCTACAGTTTTCAAATCCTCTTTGGTCTCCTTGTCTCGTTCCATTTTTTCAACCTTCGCATTTGTTTGAGCTATCTTTTTCTCTAATCTGCACATCGTTTCACCATTAGCAACATGATATCAAACACTGAATAACTTAAAAATGAAGAAGTGTATTACGCTTCGGGGTTCAGATTCCTTTTCGGTTTCCCATCAGCACCCTTCAGTGGGGGCTTTCCTTTCTTTGCTCTAGCCAAATCTGTCATCAACTCTTCCAGAACACTCTACAAACAATGATTAAGACAAGTTAATACACAAGATTTAAAATATTACATCCGTTATTTCTGACAAGTATCAGTTCAAAGGATGATAGCACTGAAAATTACTTTCAAAACAATCTTAACCTTCTTTACTTGGAAGTAAGAAAGAAACAAATAGATAATGATCCATCAATGCTCAACTTAGGCAGCGATGTTCTTGATTGGCAGCTTACATTCCCACATAATATTTCAATAAAAATCAATAGAATGAAATCATTAATTAGATTTAAAAGTCAATCATTACCTTTAATTCTTCTATCTTTTCATTCAAACGCAACATCTGGGCACTGTGTGACTTGGAGACAGTACGTTGATGATTACAAATGATTGCAACCTACACGAGCAAAAAGAAAAATAGAAGTATTTTTCAACCAGACTGAAAACTAATGATAGCATCAGACATTCAGAGTTTTACAATCTGTACCTCCTTGTTTGCATGTTGATAAACTACTACTTTCTCAGCTACATCTCCACCCTTTGTATCCCTACTCAGCTGCAAGAACATAACAAATTAAAGAAATGTTGAATAGAAAAACTAGAATCTGGAATGTAAAATTCAGTTAAGGAATCAATAACTGTCTAAGGTCTCACACTTCTTGACATGAATAATTTCATTCACTAACTCACGTCATGTATATTCGTTGCCAATACTTGTGACATAACTTTGACTGTATAAGCCACATATTAAGAATGTCTCAAATATATAAGCAAATAGGTGCATCAATTTTTAGGAGAGATGAATGTAGCCGTTAAAATTTGAAGTTCAGTTCTAATTTCTGAATAACTTATCCTCCGTTCAGCAAGAATTTATAAATAGATAGAAATAAGTGAATAGTACTTGTGGGTCCATTGGAATGTGTAGTTAAAAATGAAGTTTGACCATTTATAAATTGATTTATAAAGTTTGCCAAACGGAGGCTAAGTTTTTGATAGACCATAAAGAGTAAGCATTAATTAAATTTCGCAACACAATATTGAAGTTATACATTATTATCAAGATCTTGTATCATCTTTCAAGTTTTTGAACACAGCCTGCACATATATCCCACTTCTCCTCCTTTCTTTCTACCTCAATATTTGAGGGCAGAAGTAAACGTTTTCTCATAATCTTTTGATCCCACAATCATAACCACAGACATTCAGCATACTGATACTAACTTGGAGATTAGAAATTCCAGGTTGAATCTTACCATCTCATCCAGGGTAATTGATGCATTGTATGTACGGAAAACTTTTGCTGTCAGACCAGGCATGAGTTCTTTCAAATGAGCATTAAGTTTACTTGTATCAAGCTTGTCAAAAAGATCATCACCACCCTTTTTGCCTGAAAGTAATACGAATAATATTAAATCTGTAACATTAAATTAAAGATAAGATACAAATATATGTACAGAAGACCATCTACTAACCACTCCGGAACTGTTGGATTGCCTTGAACACAGCAGATTCAACCTCAACCTCATTTTGATACCGTATAGAATCTTTACCAAGGAAATCAAACTGCAAATACAAACAGATACGCCGTCAGGGTGAAAATATCTTGCATAGTTATTATTTTCTTAATTCTCAGAACTGTCAACAGTGTAAGCTTATTTAGAAGTTGTTTCAATCCTCATTTTTTTCCTCAGAATCCATCAAACTTGTGAATCTTACATCTTACAAGGAAAATCTAAAACATAGATATTTGAGAAATAGTTACACTAGACATAAAGTCACATTACCTTCAAAATATTTGGAGGCATTGGTTCTACATTTTCTACTTTCAAGGTGCAGCAACCAACTGTATCAGCTTCATCATCATCCTGTAAAATACTAAAAAGTGTTGAGACGTTGCATCGTCCATTTTATTTTTCATGGGGAAAAAACTGTAGAAACCATAATTAAGAACATGTAGGTGGATCATAATAACAGTGCTTTGCAAATAAATTCCTCTCGAGTTTGCAAAGTTCTGGATTGTGGTAGGTTGACAGCAAGTGTAAAACTTCGTCTGATGCTATTACATGAATCTTAATTCTAGTTCTACCTATCAGCTGAATGGAATGGCAAAAAAGAATGTCGGAGTAAGCCTTAGTTTGTTGTCATTGCTCAAGAAGTTCTCAAACAATTAAAAAATGCAATGTATGGGATGATTAAAATAAAAAATCATAGAACTTGTACCTTCTCGTTGCCTGCCCTAAGAGCTAGTTTGTCAATAAGATAGGTAGCAACTGCAATCTGCTTCTTTGTAGGATCTTTACTTGCAAAATCCTTAGTATAAGCTGCTCTTATACCTTGTATGTAGTCCTTCAGTCAAATGGCAAAGATATATTTATAATAAGTTAGTCCTGCAATAAAAACAGGTGACACAAAGACGTTTATTGGTTAACTGCATCTTCAATACCTTCAAAAGCCTTGATTTCTCATATTTCTCCTTGTCACTTTGCCCTTTCAGGGTACTGCTGGCTGCAAGGAAAACATATTTGAACTCCTTTGGATTGATTGGATCATTCCAAAATGCTAACCATGTCACGGTATTGTCATGCCTTATTTCTTTCCAGCTGCCAATTATTAAATTCGTAATGTTACCTCTTCAAATCAATGCCATTTTAACCTGAAAAATCACCGACCATTTTCCTGATCTTCAAAAGAGAAAACTAATAAGCAGGAAGATGAACCTTTCACCACGGATAGGACACACTGGAATTGGTGCATTGTTTCCAATATTTATAGTGATGTCGCTAGGACGTATGCGTTTTTTAAGCTTCCCCATCTGTTCAGCGCTATTTTCTCATTAAAACTCCAATATTGCCACCAATTTTCAAATAAAGAGCCAGGACATAACAAAAAAGGAAATTTTAGATGAACTATAGAGCTTCACTGCCAGCAGAAAGATGTTTAATATACCTTTGGATGCTCTCCACGACCTCGGAACAATCCAGGTGGTTCAACCCTGAAGTTCCCAACCTGCAAATGACATAGTTGTCAGATGCCTCAGACATGCAGAAGAAGAAAGGCACAATAGACTAGTCTATGTCGCTATAAGCTAACAACAATGTTTAATAGTTATCTATGCAGAACCCTCATCATTAATGCTACAGTATAGACTAAAGCCAGCTGCACTTCAAACGAATTTACTGTCAATATACAATTATACATGCCCCCATACACATCTTCAGTAAAAAAAATATCAAAATATTGCAGAATAATTATTGATATTTGAAAATTTTATTTGCCGGTTTGAAGAAAACAAACATGAAAATACACAGAACCTGCTAAAAAATCAATAGTTAATCACAACTTTGCTTTTTTTACTAATCAGTAGCTCTTCAAAAAAATTAATAAAATATGCTCCACTCTCCAGCCCGATAATAGGTTGCACAGCACACTTCTATATTAGATTTACAATAATACGAAAATATACGCAAAGAAAAGAAAAAAATTCTCCCAAGACACATTTTTTTTTTCTTTTTCTTTTTCGCAGACATTGAAGAAATATTGATGATTTTCTATAAGCAGCAAAAGCTATATATACATCAAGCTGTTGAAACCAAACATAAGTTCCCCTTCCCCTTCCCACTCCCACCCCCCAAACAAAAGGAGGGAAAAAAAGGTTAGAAAAAATACAAAAAGGGACGAAATACAACATCATGTAGATACCACACCTTCTCTTTGACTCCATTAACAATAGCCCACATATACTTCTCCTCTTGCTTCAACTTCTCTTCTTTTATGGCCTTCTTCTCCTGCCAAAACAGTATAGTTCAAATTAGCTGTTGTTCTTATTAGAATATGTACTACCAATTTGTCCACTTGGTAATCACATCTATTCATATACAAGGTATACAGCTAATGAATTGGGTTTATTTTAGAAACAAAAAATATTCTAACTGTTCTAGGACAAAAAAGCTAGACAAAGCTTTTCTCTGTTCCATCAGAGAGAATGCTCATAAATGGCACAGGAAGAATAAACACATAATAAACATGAAATGCAATTGAAGAGACCCCCCAAAAAAATTAACAATGATTACAAAAACAATGTCTGAGAGGACGTTTATTTCTATTTATATAGCAAAACCATATCAACAAATTACTCCAAAACAAGTAACTTATGATTTTCAAAGTTTGTATTACACTAGTCAATGTACCCAGGCATGCAGCAGAGTATGTGATGATTGAGCAATCTGCACAAGTTAATGAGTTAATAAAATTTGAATGCTCCGATGTACTGGAAAACTTTCTTTTTCATGACACGACGTATGATAGACTATTTCAAAGTTTAAATGTGAAAACTAAATATTACAATACCGAGAGTCAGGCCAAGCTGTCTAAGAGACGCATATGTTTTCCTTAGAAATGCATATACAACTTATACGTATAGAAAACAAACGGCTTAATATCAGGCATTGAACATCTACATGAACTCATTGCAATGCGAATTCTACATTGAAAGGCAGCAAAAGGCATCTAAGGGTCATGCTTATTGTGTCAGTTGTACTTAAGTAGAAATCTGATTCAAGACAGCATTCTAAGATATTCCCCAAGAAACATCATAGTAATCCTTATCTTAAAACTTACAGCAGACTTTTTAACATTGGCAGATGAATAAATCAGCTTGACTTTCAAATGTCCCTTAAATGTCACATACAGGAAGTAAGACAAAACTTTAACTTACTTCTGAAGTCATCTGTTTCTTTTTCTCCTTTTCTTTCTGATGCCATTCATATATTGGGGTAAAATCACAGTATTCCAAGTTTTGAATAATGTGATTCTTTCCCAGTATTTTCCTCCAGTCACTCATGAAATTTTCTTTGAACTTAGGTTTGTTCATGTATTCAGTATCTAACATCACCGCAAACATCGTGGCCACCTGCAAAAGAAAAGGGAAAAACATTGCACGGCTTGGAGCAATTTGAAGACAAGCTTTTTGAAGATATAGATCCAATGAACTAAAGAAAAGTTAGTAACAGTGTGTGTTGCGTGAGTGAGAATGATATTCACCTCCTCTTGTTCAGGCGTTAAGTCAACTGGCTTCCCCTTGTATAGAATCTTAACCCCATGAGGCTGGTATGGAGGTGGAAATATCACACCATTGTGAATCAAGGTAGTCCATTTCTGCCCTTCACCAGAGCCTGGAGGAACCTTTGATGACTTGGAGTACTGAGATTGTTTCACCACCTTCTTTGATTTCTTATTTGTTTTATTAAGTGAGGAAGGAACAACTTTAGTTACTTTCTTAATGGCTGATGATTTCTTATCTGAAGCAGCCGGCATCTTCATTCTCTGAGATATGGGAACATGGTCATCATCATCATCATCCTCCTCTACCTTTTGCTCAGCTTTAACAGATGCTTGCTTATTATTAATAGGCACTGATGCATTGGAAATCTTATGCTTTTTTATAGAAGATTGCCCAGCAGATTTTACCTCGCTGGCAGATCTCTTACTTAACACGGTTGAAGGTTTATTTGAACCACTGTCCCGTAAGACAGATCCATTTTGGTTATTTTTTGCTGCAATGGGCTTTTCTTCATCTGAATCATAGGACTTGCTAGTAGATGTCCCTACATTAGACTTCAATTGGACCTTATATGACAAAGGCTTTTCATCATCAGAATCTTCCTGTTTGGGGAGGCTTGGCTTTTGACTCAAACGTGAAGCACTGGATCCTTTGCTGGCATTGTTCGAGTTGATCTTCGATAAGCCAGTAGGAAGCCTAGCACTAAGTGGTTTATCATCTTCTGAATCATCAGAGTCATTTGGACCAGCAGCAGGCCCAGACGAAGGCTTCTCCACCTTCATCTGTAGATTAACATTTCCTGAACGATTTATCGCAGAAGATTTCACATTTGCCTCAGGAGACCTCGATAGAGATGCCTTAGCAGATGAATCAGATGCTTTAGGGCTACACAGGGGTAATTTAATGGGTGGTGATTTGGAAGATGAAACCATCTTACCCTTTTGAACCCCGGAACTTTGACCATTTTGAAATCGCACATCAGGCATCGGCTTTCCTAATTTTCGGTCAAGCTTTTGAGATGAAGACGACTTTTGCACCTGTGGATTTGATTGGTGTTGCTTTGATGATGAGCTGCTCCGTTTAAATACTAGGGGCACATCATCCTCGTCCATATCATCCATCAATTTTCGTTTGGCACAAGCCTCAACAGCCATATTTTGCTATTTCCTGTGTAGTCATATAATGGTCCTCATTATCTCTAAAATTCATTTTTTTTATTTTTTTTTTTAAGAGCAACTTTACAAATAAAAAATCTTGTTTGAACCCCTATTGTTCTTGAGATTTAGGAAGCCAAAAATGAAAATAATAAATCAATCGTTTTCCAACAATCAGAATGCCACTAACTTACTATATCATTTTCAATAGAGAACCCCTCCTTTCCCTAAAAAATAACACACTAATGGGAAGCAGGCCACAATCTGAAATGATCCAAGGCAGAATAATGCAACTAAGCATTCCCCAGGTTACTAAAAAATTTCTAAAAATTGTGGAATAAGAATATTAAAAAATGAGCAACATATATTTATAGTGCACACATGTAAGGAATCACTACATCATCTTAATTCGGGCATAACAAGCCAACAGAATCTAACTCGCCACATATCACCCTTTCTGATAAACCAAAAACGGAGCACCAAATTTTTTTCAAGACAGATAAATCCTGAACAAGAACCAACATCAAAATTTAAATTGCAGGTTTTATGTTATAGAAAAAGCGCTCTTAACATGCATTCACCAGATAGGTCAAGAAGAAAAGAAAAAACTAAGAAATGAACAATCCAAAATTACTCTTAGCTGTTACAGACACATGACCTTAAAAAACAAAAAAGTAGTTAACCAGTTACCTCGTTCCAAGCACATTAATTCAAAACACCTATACATAAAGTTGCATGCCCTAATACGATAATTAATCTAATTATTCTTTTTCCCAAAATCCAAACCTTCGAATTAGATTCTCGATGAGAATAGCTGATACGCATTCAGATGTATCTCAAAACAAGATAAATTCAAAAGCAGGAGATGCTTACAAGGGATCTTTTCTCAAGAAAGAATGAATTAGAGAGAGAATCTGATCTAAGATGCTTTACGCAACAGAAGGGAGACGAGAGAGAAAGAGAGCTAGGGCAAAACCAAAGAGGAAGTCCACAACAAAATTAGAAATCCAGAAAACTTATATTAGAGAAATTTATAGATATATATAGCAGCATTTTTGTATATTTGTATCTATTCCTTTTCTCTATCTCTCTATCTCTCTCTCTAGACATCCCCCTCTCTTTCTCTCCCCTATATCCTTCTTTCTTCGTGTGTGTCTGAGCGCGTGTGATGACGCCACACCAACCATATACTGAACCAGAACCCGACCACGACGGACCACCGGATCCGAATCGGGAATTGTTATCGAACCCAAATCCGGACCCTGCGCCCAATTTGAACGCTGTTGACTTTTAGGTTAGGCGCGAGGTGCTGAGGTTGGGCTTGTTAGGTGTTCGAAATGGTCCCTATTGTAAATTCAATTTTTTTTTGAATTTCGAATATAAATACAGTATATTCTTTCATTTAATTTAATCTCTTTAAATTTAATCAAAATCCAATTATTTTTTTAAATTGGAATTCAAATAATGTATTTTCAAACTTTATTATTTGATAGTACGAAATGGATGGTAACAATCTTGCTTGTTTGAATGACATCCTTCTTCTTAAAAAGGAAAAATAGGGATGACAAAATGTTACATCCTCGTATCAGGAGTCATGCTAATAGCTCTTTGTCCGGTTCTATTCCTATTTGATATGGGTTAGAAGTAGATCTAAAGTTTCATTAGTCATTGAATACACTTTTTAACTCTTGAAGGAAGATATGCGGTCGCATTGTTGTTGCTTTTGCTATTATTCTAGAAATCATTGCAACTAATGTATCGAGAATAGCCTTCATCCACTTTCGAGCGGAAAAAATAGGCTCTTACATATAGAAGTGAGAATGAATGAAACTTATAGGATACATGGATTTTCATTGCAATTAAATTGTAGAGCCTAAATTTTCGTTAAATCATCACATAGCCGTGATGAAATATTTTTTACTTACAAATGTTTAAATATTAGTTCTCTGAATTGGAAAGCAAAGCTTTATTAATTATAAAAAAGCTAACTGCATAACAATCACGTGACAAATTAATCAATGTTGGATGGTTTCTATCATTAATGCGACATAAAATACGCCTATCATTTGATCCTAAATATCATAAAAGAGTCTTATGATCGGTTAATGTTCATCTAGCAAGACAAAACAAAACTACGATGACCTCATAGTAACAGCGTTGCCTTTTCCAGTTTTCACAATGCAATCTCACATTTCCTCTACCTTTTTTTTTTTTTCCTTTTCTCACAGCCATTTCTCATCATTTTTATCTTTCGTTCCCTCTCTCCATGAGACTACACTAGTGCGATGTAAATTGGTGACACGCACATTAATGGTTCTACATAACATTACAGTAATTCCATATCACCGACACACCTTCATTATGTGTTATCAACAATATTGTTGTCGTAGTGTCATTGAGAATTGTCAGCAGTGATTCAGTCACAGACAATAAGCCTTTTGTGACCATCGACATATTCTCGTCGGTGATTGTGATCGATATCATTACAAGGTAATGATTTAAACAAAATTACTAATATCGTGATTGTAGATGACCCACTGCCTTTGTCTGACTACCGACAAACATTTCGTCATTTGTATTATGAGGAATCACCGACGATGATTCAATAAAGCCTTAGGGTCCGTTTGATTGGACCTTGGAAAATTGGGTGGAAAGAAAACGAATTTCAGGGAAAATATTTGTGTAGAAATTGTTTTCCTGGGAAATGTCAAGTAGTTGTGTTTGATTGGTATAATTTTTCACCTGAAAAATGTTTAGATTTTCCATCTTTTGTTGTTTGATTGCCTTTGTTTTCCATGTAAAACCACCCTCATAATAATACCAGCAGTAATTCTGCCCTCGTCAGCTTCTTATCCTCCACCGGTTGCTCGGTGGGCAATGGTGTGCCCTACTCATATCCGCCTTAGGAAAAATATGCCGTACAGAAACATTTATCATACACATCAGATGGGGGTATGGAGAAGAAACACCCACCTAGCAAATTACTGTACGAGTTCAATAGTCCGGCAAGAAAGGCAGCCCATAACCACTTCTATGCCGAACGATGCAAGGCGGAGTTCGATGTCACCGACGATTGTAGAGGATGGTCATCCGCTTGCTGAACTGGAAAATGGTAGCACTGGATTCGGGTTGCGAGGATGAGACGAATGGGTTTTTGGCATGGAGAAGGGTTCATGGTGGAATACGACAGCACTGGATTCGGGTTTGGAGGATGAGACGATCGGGTTTCTGGCGTGGAGAAGGGTTCGTGCTAGAAATAGTGGAGAAGGATTCGGGTTGAGGGGATGAAAGAGTGGGTTTCTGGCGTGAAGGAGGTTCGTGAGGATGGCTGGAAAATCTATTTCCAGCTGAAGGATGGGAAATAGTTTTCCTTAGTTTGCTTGAAAATAAGGCGCGTGAACGAAGTGAAGGAAAACATTTTGATGGGAAAATTTAGGATATCAAACATGTGAAAAAGTGAGAAAATGAATTGATTTTCCATTTTTCTTGAAAAATTTGCCATATCAAATGGGGCCTTAGTGTTCAAGTCTCTGACAAAAAGTTGTTAATATCACCCTAAAATTTTATGCTTTTTATTACACAATACGAGTACTGACAATGACGTTATATAAATTTCTTTATAAATTAATCTGTTGAACTATATATGTTGTTAATATTACTAACTAAAAATCCTTCTAAATATTTAACTACTTTTTAAAATTTTATTAATTTTCCACAAAAACTTTCTTGAAAATACAAAATTGAGAAATACAATAAATCGAGAACTTAGCCGAATGCACTACTCCTAATGCTTGAACAAGCTCCACGATCTGTCATTTTTATCTTATCACGCTAATGATCCTTCTATCTAGGCCAGTGAAAACTTTCGGAATTGACTAATGTTTTGTTACGGTAGCTAGAATTTCTTCATATTTTTGTGTTCCCTTCGACTGCCAATAGAAAACAGAATCATGATAATACCCCCATAAATGTATGATGGTGGAAGCCGTAAATAACTCGGGACAAATGGGATAGAAAAGATTAGGAAATGATCAAATGTAAACTAAGAAATACGCAAAAGTTTTTCTTCTCTCTCTGGGGAAGAGGATCGAAACATACCACTGAAAGACTCCATTGAGACAAAGATGGGCCTAATTCCAATACAATAGGGGCTAGAGCACTCTTCATTCTTGCTTCGAAACTAATGAGTGTCCGGTATACATGTATGTAGGTTTGTCTATAAAGATGCTTGACTCCTCACAGCACTGGAGTAAAGAGTACATTTTTTTTTTCCAGTTTATTGCATATACCCAAAAATAGCAGAATTAGAACCTGAGTTACCGGGCTTCTTGAAGTAAAATATACCATCAGTCCTACTAGAAACAGGCATATCTATTCCTTGAGCCAACCAGTAGAGTTGTTTTGAGGAGGGCGATGAGGCCCAGCAGCAAAGCCAAACGTATTGGCTCGAAATCCAGGTCTAGGAACTGGAGGAGGGTAGTTGCCACTTGTATCTGCCAAAGTTGGTCCAGACACCATACCGCTCAGCCTGGTATGGTTTAACTCCTCCAACACCACTTTTTCCTCGCAGGATGATCCTAATGGTTGTGTTTTATTATTATTCCCAACACCGGGGAATTTTATATGGTTTCTGACAGGGGTCGAGATACTTTCATCGATTTTGTGGTTTCTGATAAGAATGACACTATTAGGTTAATAAAATAACATAAAGCAGATATAATCAAACTGGAAATTTGTGGGACTTACAAGCAGTAAATCAATATACGATTGGGAAGAAGATAATTCCAAGCCCTTTGTATAATGCCTTTGTCCGCATCCTTTTCAAATGCAATCTCCCTGGTATTGCAACCAAAATTTGACAGTATATACGGGAGTGTAAGTTCAGACAATAAGATTAAAAAACGGTCTCAGAAATTTGCATAAAGAAATAATAATTACGTGGGCAAACATTTCCTGTGGTATGCTTTAGGACAACGCTGACATATGGCAAACTGCAAGTTAGGTTCTGATTTAACTTCTAGCTCCTCGCATACATAGCATTTGTGGAGGGGACATGCAAACGGTTTCCCAGCTGCAATCTTTTGCTTGTGTTTTTCTGCTTCAGTTTTATCCCTCGGATGGAGAAGTTTCCCTACACAGTGAGGATGGTAAAAGCGCCCACAAGCGCCATTAACACACTGGAAGACCTGGACAAGAATGGGGAAGAAACATTTGAGCCATTTTACATGCAGAAGAAAATGCAATCCATGTTGGCAGATGGCAACAGTGAAGTCTAGCCCAGATATAAACAAGAACCTAAAAATATAGAAAAATCTTTGTATGATTCATATAAAAGGGAATCACAAGTTTTAAAATGGAATTGCAAAAAGATAACACTGCCAAGGGGTAAGCTAACAAGATGAAGAACCACAAAAGTTATCTTTATGTATATTGGCAACACTTCTAGAAGTAAGGGCCTGTTTGATTGACCAATTTTTTTTCATGGAAAATGGAATCCAAATTCCATTTCCCACTTTTAGCTTGTTTGATGGCTTTTTTTTCCCCACGGAATTCATTTTCTTGCTTTTGTCTCTCACGTGTGTTTTTCCTTGGTTTTCCATGTTACTTTTTTTAGCAATGAAAACAAATTCTATTTCCATCTAATGGACAATTCCACGAAAAATAAAACCAAACGAACACCAAAAGATCTAAAATTTCAACATTTTAATGGTGAAAAATTATACCAATCAAACACAATTAATTGACAATTCCCAGGAAAACAATTCTAGGCAATTCAATTCCTTGGAATTCATTTTCTTTCCACCCAAATTCCATTCTTGCAATCAAATGGACCCTAACAGGAAGGAAGAAAAAACGAAAATCATATCAAAATTTAAAAACTGAATACAGAATGAGAAGGTTCAAAACATATCAATGATTGCCACAGAAACATAATGGAAAGATGGACCAGAGACGAGGGAAAGAATGAGCTTACGTACAGACATCCAACTATTGCAACCAAACTATCATGCTAGTTGAAAAGAAACCATAAATATGGTACATAAAAACTCAAAAAGAATAAAAGAATAATAGAAAAATGAAAGAGAAATGGAAAAGAAATGAGATGAGTGGACTTGAAATCTTCGTGAGCCCTTGTCTGAGACTTATTTTTTCAAAATCACTTTTTTTCCCAACACTCATTTTCAACAACACATTTAAAAAAATAATAATAATAATCATTTTTCACTTTTCACTTTTTTCCACAACTTTTTCCAACTTTTTAACAAGACATTCTCCAAAAAGAAAATCACTTCTCATAAAATCAACTTCACACAAGGGCTGAATCTATTCGAGAAAAATAAGCCTCCGTGGAAAACAAGCGAATATGTGAAATCAAGTTTCAAAAGTAACTATTAGGAGTTAGTCAACGGGCCCATCTCCTGCTGCCTCATCATATAATATATACCAGAAAGTCCAGGAGAAATGAACAGTTGTTTAATGATTTTAACTGAAGACAAACCACTACTATGAATGAAGTATATATCCTTCATCATGGGGCACTTTGTGAAAATAAAAAATGTAATGGTATATGCCAAACGAATTGTACCTCAGCATGAGACGATTCATCAGAAGAACCCAATTCCCCACAAACAAAGCACTGGTGTTGGTCATACTTGCAATTTGCACAATAGAAATCTATGGTATTCATTTCCTGCGATCAAAAACATGCAATACAAAAGATCTAAACAAGGGTCCAAGAATATAGAAACAGAAAACTATAAAAGCAGGTGTTAAAACAGGTAGTCAGCATACTTCCACTTCTACATCAGTATAACCAAGAGACTTGCAATGATATTCAGCACCATCCTTGACAGTTGGATGAAACGACCTCATACACTTTCCTTGGCAACTAATTAAGATCATAATATGTGATTGATTATAAACCAACAAGAGAAGAGAGTTACATTGAATATTTGCAGAAAGTGGATAGAACTTGATTAAAAGAGTGTGAATAGCACAAAAGGCCACGAAAAAAGTACAAATTAGTAAAAATGAAGATAAGAACATACCATACAGGTGATACCCCCATCTGAATTTTGTACCAAATAAGAAAAAAATGTTTAAACACGCAACATAAATATGCATAAACAGCGATTCGTTTAACACAATTATGAACAACTCAGCATAACAACTATGTGATGGATTCATAAATACGTAAAACACTCCAGCCTGTATCCTCCCCCTCAGTTCTGTGATATTAAATTTTCCTCTTGCGATGCAACTTTATGTTTCTATTAAATATATGAAGATCAAGCCACGTGTCATCTTACATTTACTCACAAAAAACAACAGCAAATCTCACATTATTATTAGTTATCCTTCTCAACGTATATGCACAATTAGGTGTCATTATACAGAATGAGTCATCACGGATTAAAATGAAATATTTGTGCAAAAGTATTTGATGGAGATCCTATTAAATATATTGTGGAAGTATTTGATGGACATCCTATTAAATATAGAGTGCGGTGAGAATTGGCTAAAGTTTGGTGGCCACCACATCGCGTCTTTTACAAGGGGGTTGCTGATTCTTTTGACTCAGTCTAAAAAAGGGCATAGGATCTTATAGACTGATGGCAACAAAGAAATATTAAATCTCAAAAAAAAAAACACAATTATGGGAGTTTCTTTCTACTGAACATAAAACATAAATGCGTTCTATTTCCATCATGCTTTTTTTTTTTTTAAATCTCTCATGTGCAAACTCATGTCTTTCTTGATGATATAGAGAATATGTATATGTATCGTGATTGGGACCAACATCGATACTTGCTTAAAAAAAAAGATTACCTCTTGGTCAGATGATGTTATTGAGGATGATTTGCATATAAAGATACCACCATATGGTCAATATTGTTATTTAGTCATGAGGAAAGACTGTCATCATTGGGTAAGAAGTTACAATATATCTCGTCGAAGCCAAGTTCTCTCAATCAGGGAGAAATGATAAATCATATTACATGCATTATATAAAGACTTTATATGTTTAGATTCTAATTTTTCTAAAAAGTAATTAGGGTTTATTTGATAGGTTTTTTAATAATTTATTTGTTTCTAGTTTAAATTAAATTAGTTTAAACCCTACAATAAAGAGGGCTTATGCACTGTGATAATTAAACTTTCACATTGAACAAAATCACATATTTCTCCCTAAAAATCCTCTCCCCTCTTTCCTCTTTCTCGTTTGCTTCTCTCTCCCTCTCTCTTCTTCTCATCTTCCCGTTTCTTATGTCTTTTCCCCTTTCTTCTATATTCCCTCCTTCCTTTACCTTCCAAAGTTGTGGTCCTTTGTTCCTTGCATCCTATGTTAGTATTGCTCTGATAACAATAAAAATAACGAAAGAAGAAAAATTCTTTGTAGGCAAACAAAAGGAAGCCGTGCGTGACGTTTATGATGATGAAAATCATCGTATAGGCCCACGTCCCGGAATACATAAAGGATACAATGCAAATGTCAAAAAACCCCTTGACCATACTTCATAGAGTTACCATATCTCACCCCTATAGCTACTAACACTAAATTCTCAGTTGAAAGTTGTCCAGGAAATTCAAATGAGTTCTTCACCAACTTTTTGGCTCTTATTAGTTATTTTTTATATTACAAGCACTAGCTCTGTGAGTTCCTAGTTAGCAATCATGAAAGCTAGGAATATTATGTATTAAAAGAAGGAGAGATTATAACGAAAGACCATTTATCGAGCTAATGATACAAAATAGGTACATGCATACCTCCAAGCATATATAACCAACCAATGTCGATAAAGCTGTATATTTAGACACTGAACTATGAAATAAGAAAGTAACAAATATACGAAATATGACAAGTGCGAGACAAAAGTTAAGACGACCATACCACAGAAGTGATCCACCATCGTCACAAATTTCACAGACAGACGCAGAAAAATCATCAATTTCATCAGACTTGTTATCTTCTTTCTTACTAGTCCCACCATTATCAGTTCCAATATCCTGTCAAATGAAGAAGTTTGCATGCTTAATATTGAAGGCAGATTCAGATTGACTTTCAAAATCGTCACTTAAAATATCACATACAGAAAGTATGACGAATCTTTAACTTACTTCTGTAGTCATCTGTTTCTTTTTCTCCTGTTCTTTGTGATGCCATTCGTATATCGGGGTGAAATCACAGTCTTCCAAGTTTTGAATGATGTGATTCTTTCCCAGTATTTTCTTCCAGTCACTCATGAAATTCTCTTTGAAGTTAGGTTTGTTAATGTAATCAGTATCTAACATCACTGCAAACATCGTGGCCACCTGCAAAAGAAAAGGGAAAACATGGCATGGCTTGGAACAATGTGAGGACAAAATTTTGAAGATCTAGAGCCAGTAAACTAAAAGACAAGCTAGTAACCATGTTTGTTGCAAGAGAGAGAGATTCACCTTCTCCTGTTCGGGTGTTAAGGCAACTGGCTTACCCTTGTAGAGCACCATAACCCCGCGAGGCTGGTAAGGAGGAGGAAATAGCACACCACTCTGATCCAAGGTAGTCCATCTCTGCCATTCACCAGAGCTTGGAAGAACTTCTGATGACTTGGAGTCCTGAGATTTTTCCATCGCTTTCTTTGATTCCTTATTTGTTGTATTAAGTGAAGAAGAAACAACTTTTGTTGCTTTCTTAACTGCTGATGATTTTCTGTCTGAAGCAGCCAGCTTCTCCATTCTCTGAGAAATTCGAACATGCTCCTCATCATTGTGTACCTTTGTGTCAGCTTTGACAG
The DNA here is from genome assembly GCA_903798235.1 of Fraxinus ornus. Taxonomy (NCBI): domain Eukaryota; kingdom Viridiplantae; phylum Streptophyta; class Magnoliopsida; order Lamiales; family Oleaceae; genus Fraxinus; species Fraxinus ornus. The sequence continues at coordinate 19,358 of CAIGRF010235530.1, forward strand.
ATGCTTGCTTATTAATAATAGGCCTTGATGCAAGGAAAAGCTTACGCTTTTTAACTGAAGATTGGCCTGCAGAGTTTACCTCGCTGGCAGGTCTCTTACTTAACACAGTTGAAGTTTTCTTCGAACATATGTCTCTCAAGGAAGATCGGTTTTGGTCATTTTTTGCTGCTAGAAGCTTTTCTTCATAAGAATTGGGGATGCCTGACTTTTGACCCAAACATGGAGCATTGGATCTGGCATTTGGTTCAGCAGCAGGCCCAGTCGAAGGCTTGTCCACCTTCATCGGTTGATTAACATTTTCCGAACAATAAGCCTCTGAATGTTTCAGATTTGCCTTGGGATAGCTCAGTGAAGATGCCTTAGCAGATGAATTAGATGCTTGCAGGCTGCATTGGGGAGATTTAACAGGTGGTGATTTGGAAGACGAGATCATCTTTCCCTTTTGAACCCCAAAAATTTTACCATTTTCAGCACGTACATTCGGCATTGGCCTTCCTAATTGTCGGTCGAGCTTTTTAGATGAAGATGACTTTTGAGCCAGTGAGTTTGATTGGTTTTGCTTCCATGATGAGCTGCTCCGTTTCAATACTAAGGGCTCATCATCCTCGTCCATATCATCCATCAATTTTGGTTTCTCAGAAGCATCAGCAGCCATTATTTTTGCTATTTCCTGTTTTATCTTATAATGGTCCTCAGTATCTGTAAAACATTAATTTTTTGTTTTGTTGTCCAGTTTAAAGAGCAAACTTACTATAAAAAAAAAAACTTACTGAAACCCTTATTGTTCTTGAGATTTGGGAAACCAAAAATGAAGGTCACAATTCAACCATTTCCCATAAATAGAATGTCAAAAACTCACTTTGGTTTCATTTTCACTTAAAAATGACACATTGACAGCATGCCATAATCCAAACATGAAAGCAGGCCAAAAAGTGAAATGATTCAAGGCAGAATAAAATGTAGTGTGCATCCCCCAGGTCACAAAAAATTGTAAAGAGAGGCATATATTTACAATGCATACATTTAATGAATCACTATATCATCCTGATCATAGGACAAAATAGCCAACAAAACCTAAATCGCCACCTATTACCCTTTCTAATAAACCCAAAAACTCAGCAACAAACTGTATTCGAGATGGATAAATCCTGAACAAGAGCAGAATTGAATTACAAATTGAGTGCTGAAGAAAAGTGACTTTTAACATGCATATTCAGATAAGAAGACAAACAAAAAATTAGAAATGATTCAAAATTACTCTAAGCTGTTACAGACACATGAACCTTAGAAACAAAGAGAAGTAATCAATCAGTTAACCTCATTCCAAGCACATTGATTTAACTCCCCTATACATAACGTTGAAAACCCTAATAGGATAATTAGTCTAATTATTCCTTTTCCAAAATCCAAACCCTTTTGGAAATTTTACATAAACTTTAGAAACAAAGAGAAGTAATCAATCAGTTAACCTCATTCCAAGCACATTGATTTAACTCCCTTATACATAAAGTTGCAAACCCTAATAGGATAGTTAATCAATAATTCTAGTTAATCTTAATTATTCCTTTTCCAAAATCCAAACCCTTTCGGAAATTTTGAATACATAGAGTAATAGTAACAGAGAGATACCATAAAAACCTTCAACCAGGCAAGAGCCAAATTTTTTATTTAACCGCCTCCCTCTTTGAGATTTGTTTACAGATTTTTCTGCCTCTTTTCACACTGTTTTTCGAGTCCGTAGTTTTTGTAGATTACAGCACCGCGGGAACTCAATGTCGCGCGTGATATTTGTTTTGTGTAAATAACAATTCATAAAGAAAGTACTAAAAAATTATTTATCAAAATTAGGCATTGGTCCGATAAAATTAATTTCTTGATATTTTGTACTATAAAATCATAATGTTTACTTCTTAGTCCGCTCAATCATAATTAGGCCCCTAACCAATTCCAAATCAGCCTTATTCCAATCAAACTCATAATTTGTAATAAATTTCTTGATATTTTTGCACTATAATACACACTCTTCTTACGTAGCTTAATCAAAATTCGGCATTGATCCGATCAACTCTTAACAAAATCCGAATGGGATTTGTAGCTTCAAATCTATTAGGTCGCCGTGCGGCATATCATGACTATGGAAACGAGTGCTAAGATCATTTCCTTGCAAAGAGAGGACGAACGCTAGTGAAATAATCTTGAGAATAGAAGTGGCTATTGCAGATATTGGATTACTCGATAGGTGTTGAGGGTTGACACGAACATAACAAAATGAACTAATACTACTAGGGAAAGAGAGCAATGACCTATATACATAATTTGCTTCATCGGCAGAGTAATGACCTCTATACATATTACATAGACACAAAAACTCGATCAAAATTGTTGGGACACACTTGAGCACTACGTAGAAATATCTTATAATCTAAGCTCCATCTTTATTGGAAACAACAATTTATTTCTTCATATATCCGAGTGTCATAATTACAAATTTTGACGATGAATGACACGGGCCAAATGTAGTAGACTATAGAATAAAGATTAGGAACCGATGAAACGATGCAATTATAAACCAATAAAAAGTTATTTATATAAGATGTATAGATGCTATGAAGCAACTCATTTTAGGTACCATTGGATCATAAATGTGAGGATAATAACTATGAATGTGTAATTAAAATTAATATAATGAAACCAAACAAGAACTTAGTTTGGGTTAAATAAACCAAAATAAAAATGCATAAACTATTTTGGCACAAAAACAAAATTAAGTACCAGTTGTAATTACAACGTAATTTTCATTTGAATGTCAGCTCAAATTCTGGCCAAGAATTTCAGCATCTTCTTCTTGACAAGCTCCCCGAAAAATCTGAACTCTTCGATAACCCTAACATCTGCACCGTTCCTTGTCAATGGAGGAAAAAACAGCCAAAAACTCGTGACCACCACAAAACCCACCGTCAACGGCCCACTAACGAACCACGGCAACCGCCATTTGCCACCCAAAGCCGCCTTAAATCCTAACTCCACCATAACACAAACTCCATGCAGTACAAAAAACAATGTCATTTCCCACGAGGGACTCACTCGTGTGACATAGTAGAACAAGAGCTCGTGCATCAGACCAGACACAATAAAAGCCGCCACCACCGCCGGCAGCCGGGCCAAATTATTGCCCAATACAGTAGCCGCGGCTGACCTCACGGGTTTGTATACTGTGTGGCGCAGAGTGTTTGTTACTGTGAGGTTCCACCTCCTGCCCCAAAAATCTTGGAGAGATGTGGACAGATAAGGCTCATCGGACGGTGGTTCCAGCTCTAACCCAACAAGAACTCGAACAAGAAAACTAGATAAAGCAACTATCAGATCAATCAACAGAAACACCAAACAACAGTATACAATCAACAAAATCTTGGGGCGAATATAATCTTTATAATCTCGAATTACTGCTATTAATATAGCAAAAGCAACAGTTTCAGTAGCCAAATTCAGAGGTACTTTCTTGGGACTTTGAGAAACTGGGAAGTTCTTGTTTTGCTTGATCTTGATGGGTAGAGCAGCAATGGCTATGAAAGTATGGAGAGGAGGCTTTGTGGGGTGAATTGAAAGTGGGCCCTGATTGAAAGCAAAGAGGAGGAGCTTGAAACTGGTGAGCCATGTGATTAAGAATGCTGTGACTGCTGTGAAGAAGGCAGAGTTTACAGAGAGAGGGAGACTTGCGTAGATAGATAAAATGGGGATAAGAGACATAAATCTGAATAACCCTTTTCGGAACTTTGCAGATATGAAATAGCAGTAACAGAGAGATGTCATCACTGTAAACCAGACATAAGCTAAATTCCAGATTTCACCCTCCATTTTTGGGATTTCTTCACAGCTTTTTCTGGTCTTTTTTTTTTTCACTGTTTTTAAATGGTATTATACAATAGTGTACACTGCAAAATGGTGTAAAGACGGCAGAAATCGTCCATATTTTTATTGCTTTATATTTTTGGAAGTACTCTGTTGATTTTTATTTTTCTTAACATCTTTTGACTTTTCTAGGAGGCCTTTAGGGTTTTGATTTGTGTGTTTGAAATATTTATGCGGCAGCCGAACATGACTGTTGGCCCCATCCCCATTTGACAAAGTATTTTTATGCCTACCGCGAGCTCATTTTTTCAAAATTTATTTTTAATGATACATTTTTTCATAAAATAATTTTATACGTCAATTAAAAAAATTCTTATTTTTCAATCACACATTTTTCATAAAATCACTATTTTAAAATATATTTTACTTCGAAAATGAGGATCAAACATGAGCTTAGATTATAAGGACATGTTTAAACAGAATTAAAATCTAATTTTAATCCAAATCAAAGTCAAACAATCAATATTAAATTATTAATCATATCTTTTATTGGTCCCACGACTTTTCAATCACATATTTCAAAATTTTTTATCACAATCTATTAAAAATCTAATTTTAATTCACACCAAACACCCTCTAAATTATTAAGTCGATCACTTTATTTTTAATCACAAATTTTATTATATATATATATATATTTACTTTTTAATCATATATTTTATGGATTCATCAATTTATAATCTCCAAAAACTTCGTAAAATTAAAGAGAGAATAGTGATATTTATCCCCCAAATATCATATTATGTTGTAGTAGACTAGCAGTAGCATTACTATCAATGCATGGGGGGCTGTACATTTACAGCCCCCTAAGAGATGTGTAAAAAGCTTTTTCCATCAATGCATGGACCATCCAATTCATCATTCAATGCATTGAATACAACATTGGGCATTGAGCAAAGCTGTTATGCCAGAAAAATATTAACACGGGTTTTGACATATACTCACATTGCCGTGGGGACCCGTTATAATAAAAAATTTCCAAAAAATTGTGGGCCCTCCCCTTAGTGTGAGTATTCTGTCAGTCTGCATGTTAAAAATTTTCTGGCAGCGTAGCAGCTCTCAATAAGACATGCACTCAAGGTCCAACTAGAGAGATTGGCTAACCAACAGAAAACGAGTATAGTACTAATGAATTGAACTTGGCCAAATAAGGTGCTTAACTCGGTGTCCCTACCTTTTGCGAGCCCCTATTTTATTTAGATAAAAATCAGATTTTTAGTAAATTTTGATAAAAACCTATGAAATGTATGATTAAAAAGTTATATATTCCATGAATGTATAGTTAAAATTAATTTTTAACCGTGACTTAAATTTTAGGATAACTCTTGGTGTACAAAATGTGGTACAAAATGGTGTTCAAAATTGCCAAATGGCAGCCCCCCCAATAGAAGGCCGCCATTTGGCAATTTTGGACACCATTTTGTAACCTATTTTGTACCTGTAGCACAACCCTAAATTTTAATCAACTTTTTTGTCCAAACCAAACAGAGGATTAAACATTGTTGTGACTGTCCCATTCTATGTGAGTTTCTATCTCACTAAAATTATATCAACTCCCTGTAAAAAAATAAAAATAGATCGATCATCAAAGGGAATCCATCATCCTGTCATATTCTTGTTAATAAATAAAGCAGTTATATGTACCAGATCAAGTGTTAACCATTAAATGAAATGCAAAATTCATACATTAATCCGTTAACTAAGAAAATATGCAAAGAACCTCAAAAGAAAAGAAAAAATATAATTACATGTATGAAGATGCTGCGAGGCAACTAACTTTAAATAGAGCACTGGAGTGAAGAGTACATTTTCTCCAGTTGAGTTAAATGCAACACGAGTCATCGGCTACTGTACTATAAACTACCGTTGGTCCTACTGGAAATGGGCATATCTATTCATCAAGCCAACCCGCTGTGTTGTTTGTAGACGGGAGATAAGGACCAGGAGCAAAGTAGGATGAGTTGGCTAGAAATACCGGTCTTGGAACTGCAGGGTCGATGCCCTTTGTATCTGCTAAATGGGGTTCAGATGCCATACCGTTCAGACGGGTATGGTTTAACTCATCTAGTAGGGGAACTTCTTGTCCACTCGATGATGGAAATCCAGGTCGGGCATTTGATACATCTGGAGCTGCTGTTCCATGAAGATGAATTCGTGAGCTGATATCTACATCCCATGCATAGCTTTTGTCCACCTCGCTGATGCATGAAGTATCCAAGGATCTGCTACCGATGGATTTGTCCTCTGTAAATTTTATATTTGGTCCTCTTTTCAACCTCCTTTTCTTAGTGCCTTTTGAATTTGTTGTAGAATGATTCTTCCCACAGTCATCATTCATATAGCCTTCTGTTCCACTGCAGTCATGGGGCAATCCTTTCTTACAACTTGCATCCACTCCGGCTTCTTTTTTATTATCCACATGAGTCACATGACTATCGTCACCCATCACTGTGGAAGATTTGCTAAGATTATGGTGTTCTTCCTCCGGCTGTAACTTCTCTCCTGTCCTGGATGAGTGCCCGTGCTGTTGAGCAATAGCCTTGTGTTTGAGCGTCCAATCTTGGCGACTCCAGAGATAAAGTGGTGGTGGGTTCACGTTCCAATATTTCATTTGTTTGTCATTTACATCGACTGGCCCAGGCAAATAAAATGACTGAAACATACAGATAATTATTTATGAACAACGGCTAAAACTACCATTACTGTCAACATAATTCAAGAGTTGACAACTAGGAAATTAAAAAATCCACCAGCTTACGTTGCCTGTCAGCATCTGATTATTCTCCCAAACGAGATCATATGGAAATTCCTTATCGTCTAACCTGGTGAAGGTGAAAGCAAATGGAAAATCAGAGAAAAGGGGAGGGGCACAGAGGGATAGAAAGGAATGACAAGTTAACTCAAAGAAATACCGTTGTGTCTCCCGAGGAACAATAAGTACTAGAAGTTTCGGTTTGAACTCAAGTGCTTTGTTAATAAATTCGTTAGTTAAGTCTGGATCGACTCCAAATGGTGTGGTAAGTCCCATGATCTACACAAAAAACATGAAATCAGTTATATAAAATTAGTTATATAAAATTAGATGGAAGTGCAAAAATCATGAGCATATAGAGAAGTGCTTCTCACCAATTGCGATCCTTCCGGCAACTCCTTTGCTTGGACACCCATCCAATCCAACTTCTCATAACTAAAACCATTCTACAAAGACCATAAAATCATTTTGAGAGTCAATATACATTTAGCTAATATATTTTCGCCTTACAAAACAAAATATATATTACAATTAGGATAATAGCGTTCACCTTTGCTCGTACAATATCATAGTTTTTGTATGAGCAACTCTTGCCCGTCTCATCGAGCTTCTTTTTCATAACGCAGCAGAAATCATTTGAACCGCAGCAGAAATCAACTATCTGGGAAACAAACAAAAACACAGAAATATATGATTAGAATCCACCCGACTGACTTTCGGAAACTTCTTTACACAGTCAAATATGCAATCTGGCTCCAGAATTCAAATTCTATTCATGTTATATGCCAATGAAATGTAGACATAACATTTTTAAAAGTCTCATGGTACAAAAAAGAAAAAATAGACTTTTACCGTGTCACCACCTTGAACATACCAATGGAGCATATCAACGATCTGCACCAAGAAATGATATTAACATCATGTACTGAATAGCAAACGAAGAAATAAACAATTTCTTGTCAAGACCATGAGCCCTGTAACTATCAATATAAACTTATTTTCTTATCAAAATTTGACCATAAAGATCAGCTGACCTCTTTCAGCTTGTCCTTTTTGGTGAAATGGCGACCAAAGGATGGGTAGCACATTCCATGTAGAAAAGGAACAAGATTCACTTTCAGCTTCTTCTGCAAAAACGAAGTAGCTATACTAGTTAAACACAGGCCCCAAAACCATGAAATCGCTTTGTAAAAAAGACATTCACAAATTATTGACACCAAGATAGGTTGAACAGTACAAAAATCCAATGCAGTACTTGAAACAGGTTACCCATTCATTTGAGCATGATACTGATACTTCTATAACCCATTGACTAAACGGTAGAACCACTTCTACTCAGAAAGATTTCACAAGAGTGAACAGCTTGACAATGACTGAAGAGATGTTAATATGAACAATAGCAAACAGAGTAAAAATTTCATGAAAATGTGAAGTATTTTGGACAGTTCGTCTCTGCAGCACTTAATAAAAGACTTTCAACAATAATTTCAGTCTTATATAAGATGATATCTTCAGAAACTATATCATCCTCAAAAAGCTATCTACCAGATAACTTATGAAGTGGGATAACTTTGTTTCAAGGGATCAACCACAGCTCAATGAAGAAAAAAACTCAGATGGCCCAAGCAAAGCATATAGAAGTTTCATGATAAGAGCATAGATCATTTATCATATATTATAGAAACACTGAGAAGGAATCAAAGCACAATGAGAATTAAGGGTCAAGCTTGGACAACCACCTTCCATTTCATCACCTGGTCGAGAAGATCAGAATCACAAACAGCTTTAGCATCTTTAAAACTGTTGGTTCCTTCCAATTTTTGTACGGTAGCACGAACAGCCTGTAAAAAAGAATAATTAAGTTTCCAGAAAAATAGATAATCCAGGCCAAAAATTCCTGGACATGTACCTCGACAGAACCCTCCACCTTCCCCATGGTAACATTCTTTGAAGATTGAGTATGCGTGAATGGTGCTTTATGCTTTTTTGAAATCTTTTCAAGTGTCACCAAGGAGGAAACATCTTCTATCATGGCCAATATTCTGCATTGCAAAGGAAAAGAATCAAATAAAAGAAAAAATAACGATACTGAGCCCTTTATTTGTCTTAAAATTGTGAAGCCATTACATACTAATTATGTCCCCCCATAAATCAAGAAGGGAAGGAGGAGCAAGGAAAAGAGGAGTATAAATGATAGCCAAGGCAGAATAATTCATCACCTCTTCTTTGTATCAGTATTATGCTTAACCATCTGAGTTTGCTTTAGTTTCCCATCAGTTCTCTCCACCCTGTTAGATTTGACAGGTCGAGAATTGTGTGTCTCGCCTAAAGATATCTTGGATTCAGAAGTGGCAGGTTCATTTGATTTCCTTAGAGAACTCTTGTCCATATCAGTCTCACGAACATCCATTACTTTATGCTTTTTGGAAGACTCCGGTCCAGAAAAATTCCTCCTCTTTTTAGAAAGATCACCCTGCTTCAAGCCAAAAGACGAGTCTTTAACCCCTTCTGATGGTTTTCTATCACTTTTCTTTGCAGCAATATTATCTGGAGCAGCATCTCTTTCCTCCAAAACTACTTTCTTCTTGCCGGATGATCCTAATGGTTGCATTTTCTTATTATCCTGTACATCGGGGAATTTTATATGGTTTCTAACTGGGGTTTTAATCCTTTTGACGATATCGTGGTCTCTGATAAGAATGATGCTATCAGGTTAATAAAGTGACTCGTACAGAGATATAATCAAGCTGGAAATTTTCAGGAACTTACAAGCAGTAAATCAATATACGATTGAGAAATAGACCATCCCAGGCCCTTTGTGGAATGCCTCTATCATCATCCTTTTCATACAGAATCTCCCTGGTCAATGCAACAAAAACTTTGACAGTCTACACTGGAGTGTCAATTTAGACAACAAGAATTAATAATAGTCTCAAGATATATGCAAAATGAAATAACTCTTACGTGGGCAAACATTTCCTGTGGTATGCTTTAGGACAACGCCGACATATGGCAAACTGCAAGTCGGGTTCTGATTTAACTTCTAGCTCCTTACAAACATAGCATTTGTGGAGGGGGCATGCAAACGGTTCCCCAGCCGCAATCTTTTTCTCTTGTTTTTCTGCTTCTATTTTGTTCCCTGAATGGAGAAGTTCCACTACGCAACGTGGATGATAAAATTGCCCACAAGCGCCATTAACACAACGGAAGACCTGAACAGGAATGGGGAAGAAACATCTGAGACATTTTTCATGAAGTCTAATTCAGATCTTAAAAAGAACCTAAAAGTATAAATATATCTAAGCTGTATGATTCATATAAAGAGGGAAATCACAAGTTTCAAAATGGAATTGCACAAAGATAACACAACCAAGGGGTAAGGACTAAGGAATGAGATGAGTGGACTTGAAATCTTCATGAATCTATTCCAGAAAAATAAGTCTCCGTGGAAAACAAGCAAATATGTGAAATCAAATTTCAAAAGTAACTATTAGGAGTTGTTAAACAGGCCCCTTCACGAAAATAAACAAAGTAATAGTATATTTCAAGTGAACTCATACCTCAGCACCAGAAGATTCATCAGAAGACCCCAATTCCCCACAAACGAAGCACTGGTGTTGCTTATACTCGCAATTTTTACAATAAAAATCGATGGCCTCCAATTTCTGCAATTGTAAGTATGCAATACGGAAAGAGTTAAATAAAAACGCAAAGAAAATAGAGACAGAATGCAAAAGCCAGGAGTCAACACAAGTAGTAGCATACTTCCATTTCTCCATCAGTATAACCGAGAGACTTGCAGTAAGAGTCAACACCATCCTTGACGGTTGGATGAAATGACCTCATGCACTTTCCTTCGCAGCTGAATAAGAATAGATCAGGTGCAACAGATTATGAACCCAGAAGAGAAGAATGTCGTGTTAATAAATTGCAGAAATTGGAAAGAAGTTGATCAAAAGATGGCATACAATGTAAAAGGCCTTGAGAGAGAGAGAGAAAGGAACACAAATAAATTTGTCCCGAGAAGGTAATCTTAAATTAAGTACACAAGTACAGTGTATGCAGTTTCCTATGTAGCTATCATTAACATTTATGATAATTTGTATTAAAAAAAGAGGTGGTGATAAGCTATAGTCAAGCTAACGACAGAAAATAGGTACAAGACATACATACCAGAAAAGTGATCCACCGTTGTCACAAATTGCGCAAACAGAGTCACAGCAATCTTCCTCGTCATCAGTTACAATGTCCTGTCAAATGAAAAACACAAAAATAGTGACTTCACAAGAATTTGATAACATTGAAATAACTTTTGCATAATCTTCGTGTTATCTAGTCGGATGGATTCATCGAGGAAAGGAAAAAGTATGGACCTTAGATTTTGCCAGTGTTTCACCCCTTGTAATAGTTTCATTGATTAAAGAAATATGATTAACCAGGTCATTCTCAGAAGGCCTGGGGTTGAACGATCTACAAAAGCGCACAAAAATGTCAAAGTCGAGGCAACAACAAAAGGCATAGAGAGTGCAACAAACAATTCTATCCAAACCTCAACACGACTGACAGATGGTCCCAAATATTTTCTCGAGATGTTTCTGGATTCCATTTTACAAAGTGTAGGTATTGCACTGTAATCAAGATTGTCCTAATTGTATCCTTAAAAGCGTTCCTTGGTTTTAGAAGCTTTATCCAGTTATTCTCTTTGGATAACACAAAAATCTCTGGTTCCTCGTTTGAAAGATCAAATTTCCAGGCTTCAACTTGCTTAAAGATTCTCTGAAGCCCTTTATCAGTCCTCCCACGCAGGAAGATCTGTTTCTGCCCCCCATCAGGAATCTGGTCTTTATTCCAGTGAACCGGTAACTCGGCAAAAGAAATAGGCTCGTCCTTGTCATCGACGAATTCATACTCCGATACATACCCCGGAACTACTTCACCTTCTTCGTCCGAGGATGCCATCTGTTTCTTCAAATCTCTCAGTGAATATCACTTTGTTTACAAACCAAACTATAACAAGATAGAAGAGATTAGATTAGCATAACTTAAAGTGTGCATGCAACTGAGAAGTTTAAAAATGTCATAACTTAAATTCAGCATATTTCACCTATTTAAAAACGGTTACTTATAAGTAAAATATAACAATGTGTAAAAAATTATTTAAAAGTACAAAATGAATTTATAACTGTAAAATTTACTTATAAATAAAAATATACTTATAACTTAAAATTTTAATTATAAATAAATATTGCACTTTTTTTAGTTAAGAAATAACTTATATGTAAAAAAAAATCACTATGTGCATATACGTAATTTTATTTTTTTAANTCATACAAAAAATTATAAATTGAAAATTTCATCAAGGGACGTATATGTAATTTCAGAATGGATAATAAACTGTTTAGTTGGATTGTTTTAAATATCGCTGTTAAAACTGGGACCCTCGTAAACGTCCAAATCGGGTACTTTAGAGAACCCCATAACCCGTACCCAGTACACAAAGTCTTACGATCATAGCTATGCCAAATTGAATTTTAAAGTATCAGTATCTAACAGAAAAGAAACAAGAATTAAGGTTTTACAGCCTAGTAATTTCTGCATATATTAACATGGATTAACAGAAAGGGCGAGAAAAGCAAATACAAATCAAACATTATATATCAAAAACCTTAATCGCGTGAAAAAAGAAAAAAACAAGATAAAAAAAATCAAGAAATTCCAACTCAAATATGCATGCTATTTCACAAGTCACGATATCGAATTCTACGAAAATTAGTATAAAGAAACCAAAAAATTTAAATTACCTGTGGTCAGACAAATCGCTCGGTGAAAATTATAATTTTCTGCTGACTAATAGCTGTGTTCTGTTTCGAAAATCTAGAGAAAAATCCAAATATATATATGTAATGAATGGGAGATTACTCTGAAAGCGGAAGGAGCGGGTATATACATTAAGGAAAAAAAAAAGAAAAAAGGAAACATCGGACTCGGAAACTTACAATAGGAAGTAAAATTCAATTATGATCCTAGTATAACTCTAATTAATTACACGTGCGTGTTTGGCTAAGCTTTTAGTAACTACTTTTGAAAATTATGGTAACTGAGTTTATGGTTATGGCCCACCTAATATTAACTAAATATACTTTCCTTTAACACTCTAATTTCCAAAGATATATTAATTAATTGGACCAATACATAAATTTGTCAAAGGAATGGTAACCACATTAGAATCAGATTTAAGGATTATTGTGGCCGGAAGTTCCACATACAAGTAAATTTTTTTTTTTTTTTATAACCGTGGATGTTTGGCCAACTTGTGTGCACATCGACTAATCCTACGAGATCCTAAAGTTTACGATTAGGTACTCATCTAAGTGACCTAAGTGAACTCGAACTGGTGACCATTGAGGAGCAAACACAAGGTCTGACAAATTGAGGAACCCCTTAGGGTTCACTTACAAGAAAACTAGGAACGAGAGTTTTTCTCTTTTTTCATCTGATTTTTTTTATTTTATTTTAAGAATACTAATTTTAATTATGAGTGATCGTCTTTAATGTCCAACCGAAAAAATAAGGCAACTGGTAGTTCTATTTATTGAACCGAAGTCTATGAGCAAACCGTGATCCCTGGATATCGAAGGCGCCTTTGGTATGATCTCGTAGTTCATAAAAGGTGAGGATTTTGAAATGGGTTCTGCTTTCATTAAAGTATAACTTATTTTAATTTTTAGAAGGACTGGTTTAGTGTTTGTTTGGTTGTAACCAGATAGCTAAATTTTACATCAATTTTTAAAGTATTTTCGTAGTATCTCCATTAAATCATTTGTTAAAATTGACTTGAATGAAATACTATATTTTCAGAATAATCAACGTTTTCTCCACTGAGATAATGCATGAAAATATAACACGTGACGTGCACATGCTTAGTTGAAATAAATAAATATTCTGTATGGACTAATGATGCACATAAACCAATAGATTGGGGATGACACTGTGAAGAAAAAAGTTGGGGATCAAATTGCTACAAATCCCATAGGTTATAGACCAACAGTGCAATTTTCCCTTGAAATTTTGATATCATATAACAAAATACAATCTCAGTAAATCTAATTAATATTAGGGAAATTTACTAACTACCATGTCGAAGTATATTTTTCCTTTACTTACCGTATTTCTTAAAAGCATAAAATATTTTATCATATTTTGAGGGTGTTTGGTAGAAATTAAAATTGAATTAAAATTAGCCGTTATTGTTGACTTTTAATAGACGAGTGGGATCCAATAACGACTATATTTTCAATTTTAATCCGATTTTAAGCCGTAACAAACAGGCCCTTTACAGTATAGTAAAAAGGAACTTTTGCTAAGGTCATGTTTGTTTCGGATTAAAATCAAATTTTAATCTAAGTCAAAGTCAAAGTTAAACAATCAATATTAACCACATCTTTCATGTTCCACACCTTTTCAACCACACATTTCAAAAACTTTTATTACAATCTACTAAAAATCAAATTTTAATCCCCACCAAACACCCACTAAATAAATTTCAAATTTAGCATAAAAATAGTTAAATAGCAACTAAGAATTATTTGTTTGTCTTTAAAATGTTGGAAGAGTTAAATTAAGAATTTAAAATGTAATTATAAAAAATATATTTAAATTATAATTTAAGCTTTGACAAATATGTACTTCCATGTCGAAACAACTACGTCCACATAATATTTTGATGTGCTAACATGATTTATTATTCGATGAGACTCTTATTGGCTATCGTCTCTTTTTACAATCCAATGCGGGGTGCTGCACCGGTCGATGGCTCAAGTTCTAATTGGTTAGTCGTCTTATCTTCTATATCCATGATACATTTTCGACATGTTCTTGAACTATAGCAAGTTCTCCTGCATTGCTGCTATCCATCACCTTGCTCCAAAATTGCCATCAGAAAAGAGAGTGCCAAAAGCTGCGCAACTAGTGTTCATTTTGTGATTGTGTATCAGAGTCTGCATTGTCTACATCTGAAGTGGAGATCACATCATCGATGATCATATTCGATACTTCAGTAGCAAGCAACCTATCATCACCTGTACTAATAGATGGTGCTGGGGATGCCTCCCAGGAAGCAGTTGCTGCAGGTGAAGAAGCAGGGGATAAAAAATCATTAATGCCATCGATTGAAGGTTCAGGTGATGCACCTCGACTAGAAGCATCAGGTGATGGAGAAGAATCCGACTCTTCGACTGGCTGCTGAAGGCTCCAATACATTATGCTAGCTGTTAAAGAAAGGATCATTTTCTGGTTCACCTGCCATAAAATCACCCCGTCTAATAGCTTAATAACCTGTAATAATAGATGAACCAGCGAAGAAAGATTAACAAGCTGATTCAATTGGCATTGTCACCTGCATAATGTCCTCGGGCAACAAGAAAATGGAACACCCGAGCTTTCTTGCAACGCTGATTATGTAAGTAGCATTTAGCCTCTTCTCGTCATCTATCATGTGAATAACAGAACTCAAGTCAATTTTTTCCGGTGGCAATTTGATAAATACAGTCAATACTAACACACAAGCAGAACTGTGAAAATTGAGAGGAACAAGTGGAGAAAAGGTGCAATAGAAACTGTTTTCTGTGATAAAGATAATTAAATTTATTGCTGCAACGTACTAGTTTCACCCTTGGTAATGAGGTTCCAATTAACAACTCGAGGCTCGACTGCACTGAGAAGTTCAAGGAAAAATAATCCACTTGAAAGACTCTTGTCCTACGCGATCATTCCAAAAACACATCACTAAGCAATGGTAATATAAAAACACACAGACGTGCGAAAATACCATTCGACAAAAATGTAGTTTAATTTCAACCTTAAAACTTTCCATTTGAGATTTTCTGCCGGTACCCTTCACTTTTTTGTTTGCCCAGCTTAGGATATCAGCATCGGTGATCTCTTTTCCTTGGAAACGGGATCTTAAATTCGTCAAGAGTTGAAGCATATTAAACCTCATTAACTGCCATAGAAAAGCTGAAATAACCAAAGAAAGGGAAAATAGAGGTTAAAAAACACAAAAGCAATTCAGAGAATTTATCTTTTAGTTCAAGCTCTTAAATACTAAAGTCAGTTAGGAAGCCAAAAAAATAGAGGTTTGAAACTCAAAGCTAGAAAAAGAGCTAAACATATGTGAGCGCATAGGAGTATTCATTTGTTACGAGTTCGCCAAGCAAAGAGAAATTTGGTTTAGAAATTTATAACATTGAAATAAAATTTCATTACTTTCTATGACAATTATTATATAGATCAAAACCAAGATGGAAATACACCCAGGAATTTTACAATAATAAAAGAAGTTCAATACCGAGTATGAGCTTCTTATTCCCTTGTACAATATCATTCCCAGCTACATTTACTAGCGAAAGCTTCAACTGCCTTCCGATCTTGATAACTTGGTTGCAATTCTCTACTTTTCTGAATAGCATTTTTATTGGAGGTTTTGTTGCATGCTTCCAGTTGACAGATCTAGGAGAAACTTTGTCCAGCACTTCCAAAAGAATCCATCTACAGATACGACACATTCACTTAAAAAGAAGCTTTGAGAAACTCATAATGACTGATGTCAAAAGTAAAATGGACTCCAAACTATACTGATATTTGTGTTGCCTGTATAGAGTCAAGTCATATTGTAGAATATTCCCATCAATTGTAGATGGACTTGCATGGTAAGGTTGATAGCAGGTGACTAGTGAGCCTAATTTTTCTGTGATATATAAAAGATTTTTGGGAGGGCAGTTTTCTGAGAGACATAAACAGAGATACATGAGAAAATCGTATTATACATTTTCTCTGTTACAGTATAAACAGAGGTAAATGGATTTAGCTCCCACATTCTGCATGATCACTATAAATCTGTAGGTTTGATGTGTGTTTCTTCTTCTTCTTTTTACCTATCATTTCTCTCGTAATTGGGATTAGTGCTTAATCCCTAACAATTGGGCCTGACTACTCCATAATTATATTTAAAAAAAAAAAATTTGCCTCAGTCAGAAGTAGAGGACTAACGAACCAACTCGGTCCTGTTGTAATGTTAAATGTGCAGATCTAAATGTACCATTTTTATACATATGGAATGCTCACCCATTCCTAACATCCTCGAACAAGTTATTGACATAAGAGGCAATTCCTAGACTGTTGATCCATAGTCTAAAGCACCTTTCCTCTCTAGATATTTGCTCATCATCTGTCATCATCTCGGCAAAAGAGATCTTTTTGTTGTCTGTAGACAAGCCATTCCTGGAAACGAAAGAGCAGCTTTATTAACTAAAATCAATGCTGTGCACTTAAGGCGGATAGACTAAGAACGAACAGCTTATATTAACTTAAAAGATCTCAGTAAATGTAAAAGCAGAGTCAGCCAAAGTATAGACTCCACCATGGTAGAAATTCTTCAGGGAGGGATAAGTGCATCACTTGTAATCGTCTCAAATAACATTTCTAGCAGTCCTAGTTAACATTAAAAGAGAACATATGTTGCTTGATCATAGATCAAGAGAGAGCATTGAGAGCTGATAAGGAAATGACTTGTGGTAGACCCTAACTACTTAGAATTCCAACAACTTATGTTTCCTTTTCATCTATTCTTCTCATTTTGAATCACGCAACGGTGTGTCTGCTGCCGCCTGCCAAGAAAGGAAACCCCACCTCCCACCTCCACCACAAAAAGAAAAGAAAAGAACAAATGTTCCATTTGCTAGAACAAATATCATTTCCAACCTTTGTTGGAATATCTGAGCAACAAATGCAAGATTCAAATTGGCAGAGCCTTCAACAATGTCTTTCGGAGTTAGATATCTCTTGCAGTCCATTTTCTCTGCATGTTCAATAGCCAAATTAGCCCTTTCAGCCGGATCCTTGGCATCTAAGGTGGCGGGACTGCAGTGCTCGGGTGCAAGTACATTCAGCAGGTAAGCATAAGCCTCTCCGTCCTGCCACATAAGAACTAAGCTCTGAATCCAATTCTACATGGCAACATATACCTTTAATCTTAGAAAGCTTTTAAAGATATATATCTTTGTTGATCTCTCAACAAAAATATAGGAAATTTTGCACTCTGAACTCCCCCCCACCCCACCAAAAAAACAACCCTAATATGATATCAAGCAACATTTGCTTGTAAGATAACTTTAAAAGGAAAAGGTACCTTCAAGTCTGAAGAAAAATTTGTAACAGTTCTCTTGAAGCCTGCTTTCTTGAGATGGAAATTCATCCATTTCAGCAAGACCTTATCTGGCGATAATCCCATAAGTTCCTCAATATCCTACAAAAAATAAAAACCCTGGATCGGGAACTAACAACATTCAGGAATGAAGAAAATGGTCACTGTCAAAGGGATGTGTATTCTTACATCTTTGTCCTCCACCAGTTCCACAAGCTGGGGTGTCTTTCTAAGGTTAAGATCTGCCAATAGTTGTATCTGATGGTTCCACCAACAAATACAATAGAAAGAGATGGTATCAGCAAGCATCAGCCATTACAAGTTTCTATGCCACGAGTTGCGATATAAATCCAATAATCCTCTTGGTATCTCTTCCATTTTTCTTCCTGTTTAAGTTAAGTGTATAAAAAAGTATAAACAGAATAAAGTCCGTATATGCCAACCTTTATAATTTGAGAAATTAACCCAAGTACCAGATGAGGCTGCAAAAAGTAAGACTTACCTTAAAAAACTAGTTACCAAAAAGTGTTAATAAAATGCATATTGATTTGACAAATTAGCTCGACTCACTCTTCCTTCAACCAGATCCTGAGTACCAATGTTGACTACTGTGCAGCCAATAGCTTTTGCAGAGTTGAGGCAAAGAGTGTGATTTTCATTTCTTTCCCATGGGTTAAGTACTTGTTTGGTGTTGATGGCCCGTTCATCTATTGTTCCCGGTAGAGCAACATTTATCAGCTTGCTGCAACAAGACACGAGAAAATATTAATCACCATAAAATATCGCCTTTTGAAATCACATGGAAAAAGAACAAGACATACCATAACAGGACTCCATCTTTTGCAAGATTAAATAAAGCATTTGTAGATGGATCAATTGGAAGGAACGGCTTCAGAAATGGGTCATCTCTGAGGTAGCTGTTAATATGGGCAACATACAAAGCCTTCTCCGACTGACTGATGGTGTGAAGAAGGGTTGTGGTGGTGGCCTTGAGGAACGATGACGAGTTTTTCAAATTCCCCAATTTGGCATTCCCTCGATTTTGTAAGTCCAAATAAGTCTGCTTATTCAATAAAACTAATTAATATGTCACTTACCATCCATCAAAATTTGAGTACGAGTAAGATAAAGTTCCTCTTCAATCAATGGTATAGCTATAATTCCTCTCTACAATCCTTGATAATTACATTATCCATTACTACAAACCAAACATACACTTGGAGTACAGCTTCAACCACACCGCCACAACATTCATATCACGAAATTGCATCTATTTCAATTACTGCTAAAGAAAAGAAAACAATTGATCCATATATGTCGAGAAACTCACTTTGAGAAATCCTTCGAAATCAATCTCACTGTTCATATCCGAATGAATTTCTCCAAATGATCTCCTAATCTCCTCCTCACTGAACATCTCAGAAAATACTTTTAGTTTTGTCATCAAAGGAGGCAAATTCACCACTTTAACTTTACCATTCTGATTCTCCATTGATAAGAACTACAAACAAACGCCAAACAAAACACATTTCACACATCAATCTAGACAGATGGACAATACATACCAACTATCTGGCTTCAATTATCAGTTCAAGAAACACGATAAAATCTGGCAAATTTTTCACATTGAATCAGTGTTAGTTCCATATTTCACAGGAAATGTATTGTCAAGAATTCACAATACCAAGATTCAATAAAGAGCACAAAGTTCGAATATAGTCAAAGGGATAGAAAGAAAGTCACTTTTGCTTTAAGGCTGCGAAGTTCGACTTGCGTAAACTGGCTCTGCAGCCATTGATCAGAAACGAGAACTCCTCCCACGAAGCTAGACATCTCCTGTTCTCCCCCTTCGTCCCCACAAATCTCAATGAATATGATCGATCTCACTCTTACGACTGATATACGTGTATATAATAAGAGAAATCCACAAGCCCACAACTCCAAATCACCGTCTTAAGTTCAAAATACAGAGTAAAATCAATAGATATGCATATCATCTAACCATGCAAGCAGAGTCAACACTTGGACCAATCTCCAATTAACACCATTACACCTCAACCCTGACAACAATTTATACAGAAAAATTTAAGTGAAGATTGAATCCAAGTAGAGTAAGTGCTTTCTGAAACCATAATAAAGCTAGTTTAACAAACATGGCTGACAATCTTGGTCTCACGATCATGCTTTGTCAAAATTCCAGCTTTTATATAAAAAAATAGTTTTTAAAATGGATGAATACGAAGTCGTCATGCGGAATACTATCAATCAATATTGAGAGTAAGAAAAACAGAACTTACGAAATCCAAGATTTAGCAAACCGAGGTTTTTGTTTCCTTCATATTCTTAATTTATTCAAGACTTGACTGTCCGGTCCACATTTATTTACATGTCGATATTCACTGCAATTGCTTGGTTAAAGGGCAAATAGAGAAATTATGTATCCTCACATGTGAGTAGAGGAAACGCCACCTGTTAGAGTATTGAATTGTATGCGGGAGAATTTCATACATGATCACTGAAATTTTAATTTATCTCAATTAAATCACCAACCTCAATTTATTTAATTATATTTCAAATTCCGCCAAAGTATTTCACAATTAAGGTAATATCCTATCACCTTTGTCCTCGAAATTAACGGAAATTACTAATTGTCAGTGATACTGTAATCAATCTTTTATTCAACCTGTAAGCAAAAACCGTCAAATCGAAAAATCGAATCGAAATCGCATTTTTGCACTCGTCAGTTTGGCGCCACGTGAACTCGTCAACGAAATGGTTTTGA
>CAIGRF010235655.1:0-10092 GCA_903798235.1 Fraxinus ornus
TGTTTGGTACACATTAAAAATCTTATTCTCATTCTTCTACTCATAATCAACCACACATTCTTCAATAAAATAATATTTTTCATCACATCAATAACATTTCCTTCTATTTCAACCACACATTATCCATCAATTTACTATTTCAGAATACATTCTTCCACAATAATAATGTGGTTCAAACACGCCCTTATAAATAAATTTCACTTCTTCCTCCAAATGTAATCATGTCCAGTAATTTTCAGCACAAGCTATGGCGGTAGCGTTTGGTAGTTTCTTAATTACAACAAAACAACCCAATCATTAGCCATAATTTAAATATCTTTGTATTCTGAGCTCAAGGTTCAGTTAATCAGTTCTATACCGTTCGCTCTCCATACATTTTTTTTTTTTTAGCTGCCATATTTTTCCCCCATCTCTCTCCCTTCCTTCCTTCCTCGAGTCTTCTCCTTTTCTCCACATTCAACAGCCAAGGACAGAGAGAACAAAAATAATTTTCACGTTGATTTATTTGTTTTTTCATTTTTCTTTTGCATAAGCCTTAATTTCCTTGGCTAATTTCTTCCGGGCTAATTGGAAGTTTCAGGATTTGCAGATTTCGAACTACAATTGAGTTTTTCTACATTTCGGGCCTTTTTTTAAGAGATCTGAAGCTCATTCAACTCTCCGGCAGATCACCGGCCGGCAACCCTTTCCGACGAAGTATAGTATATAGAGGTTCAGATTCTTCGTGAGTTTGTAGCAGCTGGGATTTTTCTGGGTTTTCGTTGAGATGGGATTCTGTATGATTCTACTGTAGATCAATTCATAGTCAATGCTTTAATCTGAGTTCAAATCGCCTCAAATTCTGCTGTCGGCAGCAATACAGTTGGGTGTTAGTACAGGATAATCAAAATGATGAGAATGAAGACTCAAACTAATGGGGTTCCACGTATGAACGGTGGCTCCGCCGCCAGCAATCCGAATGAATGGGAGATGAGGCCCGGAGGAATGCTGGTCCAAAAACGCACCGACGAGGATCAAAACCACGCTCCACCTCCCACTATTCGTGTCCGCGTGAAATACGGGTCAAATTACCACGATATCTATATCAGCTCTCAGGCTTCATTTGGTAAGTCTCAATTACAAATGCCACCTATCAATACAGATATCTGTTAGAAGACAAGATTTAAGTAAATACATATGCTGAGGTGTTCGAAAAGCTTAAGTTTTTAAACAGGATGGTTCGGCATGCCACAAATGGCGCCCATGTCGTACCTTAAAAATGAATTCTGTCCACATATGAGGTATCAGTTCAAGAAAAGGTCAAAATGAATATGTATCCTCAAGTTTTTGGACGATGCCGTTCAACAATACACAATTGTCGTAGGGAAGAAATATTTTCGGTTTTTAATTGATGTTTTATTTTGGTTTTTGGCAATCTAGGGGAGTTGAAGAAGATGTTAACAGGGCCAACAGGGCTGCATCACCAAGATCAGAAGCTATTTTACAAGGATAAAGAGAGGGATTCTAAGGTTTTTCTTGACACCGTAGGAGTGAAGGATAAATCCAAGATTGTGTTAGTAGAGGATCCAATTAGCCAAGAGAAGAGGTACTTTGAGATGAAGAAAAATGCTAAAATGGAAAGGGCTGCAAAATCAATATCTGAAATCGGCTTGGAGGTTGACAAACTTGCTGCACAGGTAAACATACTACCACACTAGTCCTTTTTTGTAATATAGAGTCTGGCTACATGATTTTTTTTTTCACTACTCCGTCCGGTCCATCCATTCCTAGAGTACAAATAGATCTAAAGCAATTACACCATTAACAATTACCATGTACAATGCTCTACTAAGATGTGTTACTCTTATAAACAAGAACCCCTTTAAGTTTATGCAAAACATGACCTAACTACCCAAGTCATTATTTCCTTAATTTATCCTAAATTGGACATTAATCCCACTTATTGGGATACATTCTCATTTCCTAGCATGCTATTGAATAAATAAGCAAATTTATATGCAGTGAACTGATATATTGTTGAAACTGTGTAGGTTTCGGAGCTTGAATCCATTATTTCTAAAGGTAGAAAAGTGGCTGAGAAGGATGTACTAAATCTCATTGAATTATTGATGAATCAACTGCTTAAACTGGATGGGGTCGTAGTTGATGGTGATGTCAAGTTACAGAGGAAAATGCAGGTATAAAAAAATTTGATTCTATATTATGGCTAAAATAATGCAGTTCTTGAATTTATGATTATATCATTTGAGGGTTCATGTAACTGTCTTGAATTTGTGATATATTTTGAAGGTGAAAAGAGTGCAAAAGTATGTTGAGACTCTCGATGTTTTGAAGATTAAAAACGCAAAGCCAACAAGCAATGAATACCACGAACCTGTACATTCGCCTACATCTGTCCAACCACAACAGCAGCCGAAGTATTCAAATGGGCACGTGCACCGATATTCAAGTGGGAGCATGCCATCACCTGTGCAACAGCAACAAGCTCCACATTCATTTTTAGATTCACCAAAACTACAGCAGAATCAACACCAATCCAGGCACTCATCCTCGGGTGATGTTGTCATAACTACACAGTGGGAAATTTTTGAATCTACACCAGCAACCATTCCAGTTGCCCCTTCAACATCCATGACTACATCAAGTACAATCAAGCCATCACAACCTAGTTCTTATTGGGATTTGCTGAGTTAGGTAATGGACCAAAGGATTTGCGCTAGTGTGAATGTGCATTTTGGATTTGTTTCGAGCTGCCCTGGAATCTATTCTCCATTCTTTTCTGTATTTTAAGTTCTGTAAGCATCCCCTCCATATGTCATTCGCTTCAGAAATAAATGGGGCTACTATAATAGAGTTTGATATTATCTTCATGTCTATATGACGTTCTCGTCTTCAGCTATCCCATTGAACGGATTCCCAACTGTAAAATTTGCTTTCTTATGTAGACTTCCACTTGGAATCAGGTTTTTCAATGATAAAGGACTGCATTTTTTCTCCAATTTGTCAAATCTATACTCCCACCGTCTCCATTGAATATGTTCCCGAAGCACTGGGAGTATCCTAAAAAAGGAATTTACTAAAATATCTTATATTCTTTATTTAATAAAGCAGGTCAATCCTGCTTTTGTGTTCTTCGAAATAAAGCAGATGCTGAGGCATATGATTAGTGTTTGTACTTTGCTTCTTACTGGGGATAAGGAAAACCTGATTTCAGTTGGGGTTGGCCAAAAATTCTCGGAACTGAACCAATCCATCTTGGTTCTTTAATGTCGATAATCAGACAGTTCAATGTTGGAAAAATTTCAAAATAAAATGAATTGTGAATGAAGAATAGTAACATCGAGCTTTTGATTTCAAATTTCAACTCTAATTAATTTTGTATTGAATTGATGATTACAAAACTTTGATGGCTATTGTAATGTATTGCTCTAATGGCTATTGTAACATCTTGGTTTTAATACAAAATTAATAAGAATTGAAACCTCCCTTATTTTATTATTATTATTTTTTTTTGGTACCCAGGTATCCCAACTTAACCAGATTAATTTCCTGGATCACTAGCCACCGGCCCCTCAGTAACTGGCGGAGGTAAACCGCGGGTTATGCTCAAGTTGATCGGGTTCGAGCACCCCTTATACTCCTGACCTCAATGGAGCCTTCCTCCATGGTTATTATATCACCAAGCTGCTCCAACCTCCCTTATTTTAGTACTACATGAGGAGATGTTCTCCTCCTCATTCCTTAAATAATAATAATAATAATAATAATAATAAAAACCTTCGAGAGCTCTCTCATCTCTCTAATTTCCTGTCTCCTCTATCTGTTTTCAAGAGTTTTGTAACTTTTGTTCTTAGTAGCTTGATAATTAATTTCTAGTTGGGTGATAGAATTGTGAGTATTCTTATTTTGCTTGTTCTTTATTACTGTTGCTCTATTTATTATAACGTTTCTTTCCACTATTTTATAATTCTAATAATATTGCTAATTTCCATTTGTATTTTCCTTCCGGTTCTCAGTTCCCTGCCTGAGAACTGAAATTTCATGAAAGATCCATTTTTTCTTATTTATTTATTTATTTCTATAATTTAACCACCCAAATGATGGGCAGATATTAGAGTGGGAGCAGAAAATGATGAAAGTGGACTAGTTAAGAGAAATTTCAAGAAATGACCATTTTCACATGGTCATTTGCAAAAAATGTCCAAAATTTGTTCAATGTGCATTTTACAACAATTTAAACCAAAATGCCCTTATTATCAATTTGTTGCTTGGTCAAAATAATCTACCGATTGCAAAATTGGTCCAATAAATTTGATAGTTAATGACAGCCCAATAATGCCAAAGTAGAGACAAAAAAATTTCACATTACTTTAAATTNATTGCAAAATTGGTCCAATAAATTTGATAGTTAATGACAGCCCAATAATGCCAAAGTAGAGACAAAAAAATTTCACATTACTTTAAATTGTGTTGACAAAAAGTTGACACATAATCTATCCCTACTTATTATTTAAAAAAGTACACATGTCAAATCACAATAAATGCTAATTTTTTTCATTGAAGAGACCAATTTTGATATTTTTTTGAGTTGGGTTCCAGTTGGCGAAGTGGGTTACGGGTTGACCCAACCTAACTCGAGCATAGCAGCGTGTGTTTTGGAAAAACCTTTTGCAACGTTATTTTGTAAACCATCTTTAGGCAAATTTTTTGGGCGATGGTACAGTTTTTAGTATGAATGTAAAAGTGAAATGGAGACAATAGTATTTTGTTTCAGTAATTACATGTTTTTCAGATCTTATTTGTGTACAATTTACGAATCGTCATTCATGACAGTTGAAATATCAGTTGTCGAAAATAACATGTATTTATACATGAGCTATTAAGTGTTGTGATAAACATGGTCTAAATGTCGATAACAACTTTTGAAATGATGAGAACAACCTGAAATGTCAAGGATTAATTAGATGTAGAAGTTCTTCAATAAGATTTCGATCAAATGTGTGTTATAAATCCATCATCGTTAACAAAAAATTCTCAAGATGAGTGTAGCATTGTATTGTGTTGACTTCAACCAAAGCATGTTGGTAATAAATACAAATTTACTATTCACATGGCAAGCACAAGGTCTATGATGTCAAACAAATGTCAATCAATTGTAATGGCATAGAGTAGGGGTTGGTGTGTAATCTTGTAATGTAATTACACCATATTTTACTCATCTATATAAGCATGCAAATGACTTCAAAAACAATGTTCAAACACAATTCCTCACAAGAAATTTCTACCAGTGAAATCTTCTTTCCAATGTCTTCTTCAAGCGAATGAACTCCTCATATTGATGTTGCTATAAATCTCTCCCCACCGGGTCTTTAGCGGACAATCTGATCATCATCGACTTGAGCGATGATGAAGAAGTACATATCGTTGTTCCCTACCTTCAGCAACCTAGGAACCGTCGTCGTCGAGTGAGTGTTCATCTAATCCAATTTCCTGATTTGGGAAACGAAGGTGAGCCAGCGACCCCAGAGTTAGTGATTGTATTGCCCATAGTGAGATCCTGGTCAAAATCCCACCGGATGAACACCATTTTTTGTTTGACATTCAATATATCGACGAGTTTGTAGACGATGTTGGACCGGGTCCACTCGTCTTATATGTTGATGAATTTACCACCATGCGAGACAACAAATCTCATAACATCTCTCTTATCTGCATGTCATCAACACAAATAAGATTTGCTAACATGAATATCTAAAACAAATATGCTACCTGTAAGAAATATGGTCAATGGTAAAAACAAAATATTATGTAGTATCGCTAAGTTTGTAACATAAATCTTGACATTTGAAACAACGTTAAGAATTATAAAATGTCGATAATGATATGTCGTCCAAACAATTCACCATTTGCATTTATCATCTTCTTCATCCTCAACAACCATTTTTACAAGAAATTTATTCCACCATTTATGATGTTGTCAATACATGACAACCATTGCAAATCTATCCATCAAAGTTATTTAAGTGGATTATGACACCATTCTTGAGAAAAACAAAACAATAAATACGATTTTGATTTAAAAATGCTCAAATAATCTCACAACAAATATCTATTAATTGTTTGACAAATCTAATAATCCATTTTCATCATGTATATCACAACTATTAAATACAATTTATTAATACAAAAAAAAAAAAGATTTCGAAGAAAATTTACCTTCTATAGAGAATCGTGGATGAGATTAAATCTCTCGATACAAAATGATATGATTTTCTTTGAAATAGAAGTATGTAATTTTTGTTTGCGAGTTAAAAAGTTTCTATTTCATCACCTTCATTTCAATCAAAAAAAAAAAAAATGGTTAATGGATAATGAAATGACATTTACCCATTAGGTATTATCATGTATTAATGTAGTTTATCACGGAAGTTACTTAACTTATTCTCTAGAAATTTGTGAAATTGAAAAGGAAAAAAAAAACCTTTATTTTTCATTAAGGGTATAAATGACAATTTGATACTAAATTTGACCATTTTTACAAAAGTTATCAAAATTAGACATTTTTCAATTAACAAAATCATAACTGACCATTTTTTAAAAGAACAATGCTCCTTGTACAATGTTGGATTACAACATTGGGTTACAACAACTCACAAGAGAGGTGAGGCCACTATTAAAATGTACATGTAGCATTGTTGTTTTTAAAATTCCCCGTTGGTTAAACCATTAAAAACAAGTTTTATTCTTGGATCTGATAAACTCTGCTGCACTTTTACCATATATGGAAACCTGCAACCTTTATATATATCTTGATTTTCTTTTCAGAATTAAGAAATTACTACAATTGGAAATTAAGCAATGGACGTAGATTCAGTTCTAGAGAAGAGAGAGGAAAGAGAAGATACGAATTTGGGAAAGAAATTTAGGAAAACTTTCAGTTATACTGGCCGTTTGGTACCGATTAAAATTCAATTAAAATTGAAAATGTAGCTGTTATTGGGTCTCACTCGTCTAATAAAAATCAACAATAACAGCTAGTTTTTCAATTTTAATCCGATTTTAATCTCTACCAAACGAGCATATTTTAAATTAATGTCTATATTATTCGGAATACCAGCCTTATTTATGTTCCTTACAAAACTGGAAAGTTACAACCAGAACAATTTTGAGTTATGAATTGTTAACTAATGAACGTACGCCTCTTTCAAGAAAGTTACAAAAGAGGACTAACAATCCTTTTTTTTTTTTTTAAAGGCGTAAAATACACTTGTAATTTTTTGCAAAGTCCATAATTTTATTTGTCTCCCCATAATTATGATTAATGAAAAATGATAAGCTTTCACTTGTTAAAAGATAAAATCTCACATCGAATAATGATGAAAATATAGATCAATTTATAAAAGTTTGGACTACTCATCTTAATAAGATTGACCTTTTAAGACGAAACTCCAAATTTTAATATGATATTAGAGCCCGTTAAACTCTAATGAGCAATTCGATCCGATTAATACTAAAAAAAATTTAGCACACGAATTTCAAGATTGGTCTACTCAGACGAGTCACCATCTTGCGGGGCATTTTAAGGGATAAAATCGCACTCGAATACAAATGAAAACATATACCAATTTATAAGAGTTTGAAGTTTTGGACTACTCCTCTTAATAAGGTCCACCTTTTAACATAGAACCGAAAATCTTAACACCATTATCAGAAAACAAATTCAGTTAAATTCTAATACATGTAGCATGCAGATGCAGTATGATAATATTGCACTGTTTTAACACTAAAGCAAAACAGGATATTAATGCAATTTATTCATGAATCTAGAAGAAAACTGAATAAATGAATTTAGTTTTTTCCCTGGAATGCAATAAGTTGTTTATGTGGTCCAATTGAAGAGTGATTCCAGCACTTATGGTCTGTTTCTGTCTCGAATTTAATTCTCCACTTTGCTCCAAAAAAATGGGTGAGATGTTAATTTCTTTTCTGAATCCTCACTGGGACTGGGATTTTAGTGATTGATACTTCTGTGGATGGCTTGTATTATTAGAGATCTAACAAGATATTCATTGTATGGAACCAAATGTAAAGAATCCTCAAAATCTCAAGGGATTGTAATTGTCAATTGCCTTTTCCAATGTCATAAATTAATTCTTCCAACGCTATTTCACCCTCAAGTCTCAAATTCTGAACTATGCCTCCTCGGGAATGTACTCGTGGGTCGATTGGAATGTATCTCAGACATATAAATCATTTAGAAATTAGCTCAACAGAGGCTAATATAACAGATTACACCATAAAGGATAACAACGAAGACAATAGAAGCAAATGAGCGAATGATAGGGCTCATGGAGCCTGCATTTGATTTCGTTGTTCAGCAATAGCCAATAATTCAATCCATACAACTAGTCAAATACATGCTAGCATAATTCAAGATATGCACAGAATAGCAAGTGATACACACATGATCAAGGTCGATAACACCGATAAATGCCTACAATTAGCTATTAGACTTGTAATGAATAAGTAGAAACCAAGTTATTCAATCAACATAAGAGAAAAACATCACAAACTGAAGCAAAAAAGAAGTAGCCTGCCCAAGTCCCCGAAACTTGCGTTATTATGGAATTCTTTTTTGTACAAATGGCACTTTGAGCTTTGAAGGAGCACCAAGAAGTTCACGATATTTCTATCCAGCATTAGCTTCGGATCATGTCTTCTTTGGCCTATTGTGGATGAACAATTTCGCTGCAGTATTTATCACTGAATAAGTTTATTGTAAAGTCTGTCAAGTTCAATACTGCTCCATATTAGAATTATCACATTGGAAGGAAAAGATAACAATAGAATACTAGTAGTTACACCAACAAACTACTTTTTCTAGTGAAATAACATTATCACCACTGTGTTCTATTAACCTTGGAGATTTTGCACAATAGAATGGGTGTAAGACGAAAGCAGCAACGTAATTCATGTTAGTTTGAAACCTTGTGTGCATCCCCACTTTTGTTGTACAACGTAATGGATATTCCTAATCCAACCCCCCCCTGAGTTCAGTAGTTTGGTGTGTTGGGCTTTGAAAACATCAAAATAGGGTCCAAGGAGGAAAATAGGATTTGATGATGCTAGCTTCTCGCCCGCCTACCGCTACGGCGGAATTTTCTGCTGAATAATGCTTTCCTGGCTCTCGCTCGCCTAGTGCTCGAGCGCTGTGACTGTTCGAGATTTTCCTTGTTTTTGTTATTCCATAAATTTTTTAACATAATTTCCTTCTTTAGAGCTATTATTAAGGGTTTGACGTGTAATCCTATAAATAGTAGACTCTTCTTTACAAGTTAATTCATAACTGAAAGTGACAATTGTATAGGAATACAATATTGTTGTAATTTGTGTCTCAATTATTAGTGAATTGTGCAGGATCAAGAGTTATTGAACAAGTACAAATGGGTCGGATTTTGGAGAAGTTGCGAAGGAGTGTCCAGGTTTCGATTTTGCGGGGAGTCAGGGACTCGCGAAATTTCACCAGAGATTGAAGATCTTTCCTAGATTAGTTGGGCTCTGGAATATTTGGGTCTAGTAAATGGACTGGGTAATGCTAGAGATTTTCATGGGCTTCTCGTCCGTAAACTTTTGGGCTAAGAGCATGTTTAGCTAAACTTAAAAGTTGCTATAAATTGACTTTTTTACCAAACACATCTTTCTAAAACTTTCTTTTAAAGAAGTATTTTTCTAAGGTTAGCCAAACATCCATACAATAATCCAAATTTTATCGCAGGAACATCTTTGATCTCTCGTGCGCCTCAAAATCCATTTCAATTGTTGTCTCGTATATTACTCACGAACAGCTCTATTGTCGTCTTGGATGTCTATATTTTATTTTCTTGATATCGTCGATAGGAAAAAAAAGTAAAAAAAAAAAAAATCGTCCTGAAACGAAAATGACTTACTACAATAATTGCAAAATTTTCGTTGGAAATGTTTATGGGCTATATCTCAGCCCATTTTCTAAACGGGCACAATGAAGACCATGCCGGTAGATGCCCAAAAACAACATAGCATGTCAAAGAGCAAAGTGGAAATTACACCCTTCCC
>CAIGRF010235725.1:5501-21957 GCA_903798235.1 Fraxinus ornus
TAAATTAATAAAACCTAACAATAAAATTATCATAGAGTAATAATTTGATTCAATAATTTTTTTTAAAAAAATTATTTTGAAACGAAAACTAATAATATATAATTGTTTAGTTATTATTTATAGTATTAAAAATTAAACAAAAAGTAGAAAAGCAAAGAATTGAACCACATACCTCTATTGCACAAAATGGTCCTTCTACCATATAAGTTACACTTCTTTTGTTGAACATTGGTACAATTATTAATTAATATTTAGTTATTGCTTACCGTGTTTAAAAATTAAAATGAGAATGTTGTTGATGGGAATCGAACCCAAGTATCTCACGTGGAATTATATCTTCTATTCCAAATGATCTACGTGCCATTTCTTTAATGGTTGTACAATAACATATATATATATATATAATTTTTTTCATAAATCTTAATTAAATTTTTTCCCGGCGGATCCAGCACGGGCGGCAGCGCCAGCCCGCCGGGTGTTGGATCCGCCCCTGTTCAGAATCCTTGTGCTTGATTTACACTTATTACCTGCTCCCATTTGAATTGGCGGGACCTGTTTTTCCATACAGAGAGAAGCGGTGGAGGCTCTAATTCAAGAACTTCCAAAGTTCACGCTTAAGACTGTTCCTGTTGATTGCAGTGAGTGTCCAATCTGTTTGGAAGAGTTTCGTGTGGGAAATGAGGTAAATATCTTCATTGATCAGTTTATAATAAGTCAAAAGTTGAAGTCCAAACTGGTTAACACACCTTTCCATTCTAAGCAATTGAGATTATCTAGTAAAAATCTCCACACACCAACTTAAATTAGCAATTGTAATTTGGCCATGCCAGGAATAAGAAGCTCTTAAAATGCTAGATGAACAAGCGCATACCTCAGCCATCTTGACGCCTAGTCTTGAGGCACAAGCCTTGACAAATGGCACTCGAGGTGTATAATGCGAGCCGCGCCTCAAGGTATAAGCCTCATACAACTTTTTAAAACACTTGTAACCATACGTGATTGTCAACCCCATAAAAGTATCCTATTGGGCTTTGCATTATTTTGCTTCCCGAAGAGTGAACAAATTTCTGGAAGATGGCTTTGTTGGGAGAGTTCGAATTGGGGGTCCTACCTCCAATATACTAGACCACATACTACGAAAAGGCCTAATTGTTCCACTCCTTAAATTCTGTGTTTCATTTCCCACCTCTTTACTTTGCTAGCCTCCCTTTTAATCTCACGAACAGAAATGCAAAGACCAAAAACATATACATGCACTCTAGATGGAAGGAGAAAGATGCTTGTCAAAAAGCGTTTAAAGTTTGAGGTATCATAGAATTAGACCTTCTATTAACGCTATGTTTAATTGTTTATAAGTCACGTTGAGTCTGCCATTCGGTTGAACGATGTAGAACAACTCAGAGAGCTAAAAGTGGAAGGTAGATTAGTTTATTAAGACAGTTAATGTATCACGGTCCCCATTCCCCTTCAAGATAGATAATTAAATGATTCGTGGAATCTAAAAGATAAGAAACTTCAATAATAATGTACAGAAGTGGGTGGAGTGAGCTCCATCTTTATATTTCAGACCCAATGAAATATTTTTTCTGCTTTTTATTACTTATTATCCCTGGGTGGGTGAGAGGGGGAGGAGGGAAAGAAATCTAGAAACCATTTTTGACTTGAATTTAAGGCACTGGTACTTAGCAATAGACATCACTTGACTTGGTGCAGGTTCGTGGTCTTCCATGTGCTCATAATTTCCATGTTGAGTGCATTGATGAGTGGCTTCGGCTGAATGTAAAATGCCCTAGATGCCGTTGTTCTGTCTTTCCAAACCTCGACTTAAGTGCCTTATCCAATATCCATGCCGATCCAGAGCGGCAATCGTCCAATGTACTGACTATAACTCAATATGTGAGAACCCAACCTCCTAGCCAGAGCTATCTATTGAGACTACAGGGATTGCTTCGTCCAGTTCATGCGGAGAATACCGGGTCTGTCAGTGAAGCAAACAGTGTGGAAACAACTGAAAACAGAGACCTACCAATTGCAACTCCTGGTCGAGCTACTACAGAGCCTGTACAGGTAGTGGTTGAACAGTCAATAACCCCTCGATCTTGACATAATTTTTGTGATCTCTTGGAAGATTCTAATCTCTAACCCCTCTTACACTTCGTCTTTGTAGTCTCTCTTTAATCCAATTGCAATGAAGAGAATACATTGCCCATACTTTTGGGTTATCTTTCAGGAAAATTGCACCTTTGATACCCAACCTATTATCCGACTAGCAATTTGATCCCTAACCTTTCAAAAGGAGCATGTTGGTCCTCAACCTTCATGCTAAATTGTACAAATTTTTTTTATTTTATCATGTGGTGCTCAGGAAATTATGCCTCCCTCACCTCACTTCGAAGTTCTGGCACTTGCAAGTTGATAAACAGAACTTATGTTCATAAGGTTGGAAACATGAGAGTTATGCAATGAATTAACACAGATTTTGACGGTGTGAGTTGGTGAAGGTTGATTGGTAACTCGCTACTTTAATAGATTGTAAACAGCAGGTGCGCTGCTCCCCGTTCTTTTTGTTAGAATTTTTACTCTCATATTTTGATAAACCCAGTGCCACGTAGAGACTGTACCGTTTATGTTTTTGTGCAACTATTTTTTTTTTTTTTTTCTTAATCTGTTCCTTTATTTTGTAATAATTTTCGAGGATTCGAAGTTTTGGGGTATTGAAATTCCAGGATTTTTCACTCTTATTTTTATTTTTAGTCAATGGATTTAAGCTGAAAACTTAGCTTGTGTTCAGTATGTACAAAACTAGGCAGAATTACAGATGTGTAAGAATTTTTTTTGTGAATTACAAACCCATGACAAGTTAGGGCATGTGGATTGCTTACCGATGAAAGAAGGAAAAAGTGGGTTTTTATTTTTGTTGTAGTCGGACATTTCTCTCTATAATATTCATCATTGAAGCGAACATTACATTGTTGACTTTGAGTTCAACTTTTTAGCATTTTTTCATAAGCGTCGTAACCAAAAAATGGTTTCTGCAGACAGATTTTTTCTTCATCGGAAAGTTCCTCTTTATGAAGCAAAAAAGCAAGGATACTTTCATTTAGAAAGGCTACTTGATCAACTCGTCCCTCTACTCAACCGGATCGATTTGAAACTTGAAACGAAAACAATTCTTTTTCTCTTTCTTCTCAATCTTCCCCATATTGATACACACAAACTAGTGAATCGTACTAAATATATTGACCTCAAAATTTTGTTAGATATCTTGATCAACAGAAGTTCCTGTTAGTAAGTCCGGCCGCACTGATTTGGGTGGTTGATCTATTCTGACCGAGTGACTTCAACCATCAAGTTAGAAAGTATTAAAACAAAGTTAAGAAAGAGCAATTATTTTATCTTATCAAAGTGTAAATGATCATGCGATATGTAGCAGGTGATGTATCACATCAGCATTCTCGTCGTCGTCGTCCAAAATCATAAGCTGTTGGATTGTTGCATGTGGAAGTATGAGGCAGAAAACAAAGAATCAAATAGTTATTTCCACATCCTCCTATCTATCTAATCTAAAAATCGACAAATTCAACAATTTAGAATATCAGTCATCGGATATTTGAAAAGCTCCCACTGTACACTTCGCCATCACTTTCTTTTCTTCTTTATACCAAGATTCTCAATAAACGAGCATGGGAATTTCTATGGAAAACCCAGAACCCATTATTCACAAGAAAACTCTGAGAAGAAGCAGTAACAGTCACATATCAATGTCGGATACCGAGTCGCAAGGGAGTCAAGTTGACTCGTTTCAACCCCCGCTCCGATCAAACTCTCTTCACCACTCCAAGGGTCCAGTTTTCTACCCAGAAAATGATGTTAACTACAAAAATGGTAATGGAGGTAAAATATCATTGTCTGATTGTAAAGCCCTTGTTCCTGTTGATAATTACTACTCCCCTTTACCATCTCCGGGACAATCCATTTTTCCGTCGAGTTCTCAGGCCAATGGAGGAAAAGGCAGGCTGCCCGAGCCACAATTGGAAAAGCCCACATCCGAAAATGTTGATTTAAGGGCAAGTCCTCCGGCCGCTGAAGGTAAGGTCTGGAGAACCTTTTCTCCCTTCACGACTGTGAATCGTGAGTTTTCAGGGAAGGGCGGACGGGGGCCAACGTCAGTCGTGGCATTCAACCGGTCTGGAAGGGAGGAGCCGGTGGGTGGCGGTGGAGAGGATGAGGTGGGAGGAGAGAGGCCGTCACGGGCAGCAGTGGCATCAATATTGAGGAGATCGAAAAGAAAGGTGACGGTGACGAAGGCAGCTTTGGGGTTCAGAGTATGTGAAGTGATAGTGTGTTTGATTTCATTTTCTGTTATGGCTGCTGATAGAACTCGAGGATGGAGTGGTGATTCCTTTGATCGATACAAAGAGTACAGGTTAGCATTCTTTCTTCTGCTTCTGCATATTATACTTTAAATTGCTTATATGTGTGATCCAGTACAAAAATGCGCATTTCAACTTTTGTTTACAAAATTGATGCTTGGATTCCTCGAACCTTACCTGCAAAAAGGCAGAAGAGAAGTTTGAAGTTTCTGATTCTTCTCTCGTGTTAGAGAGCATGTTTCGATGTTGCTTAAAATTTACTTGCTTCCAAAAAAGTTAAATTTATTAGTAAGAAGAGTAATTTGAAAATCAAGTTAGATAAAATAATTATCTTGATCCATCATGTTCTAATTAAGCTGAGAGGTGTAGGAGAGGATAACTTTAAATTGAGGCTAGTTTTGCTTTCGTAAATTATGCAAGTGAGGTCAGAGGCATTTTAAAGGCAAAATGGGGATGAAAATTTTATGGGCGGAGTCAACATGATTGTTGGAGTATTGGGGTGATTTAATCGAGATCCATGATCTTTGGGAATAATTCTTGCTGTGCTATCAAACCAGGTGTGATTGAAGTATCGTCGTTAGGCTCAGGGCTCGGCTTTTACATTGACATTGGGATTGGTGTGTATTCTGTATCATCAAAGTGTATATCATGCAGTTGAGATTTCTTAGATTAATTTGTTTACTGTTATATGGATTTAAGGAGAGAATACAGATATAGGAAAGAATTCATAGATGAAATTTTATATTATATATAATCAAGTTGCTGACCTCTAATTGAATTGTGATCATTTGTTGCTTTAAGTAGGTTTGCCCAACCATGTTATGATTTAATTATGTCTTATCGTTGCACAGGTATTGTGTAGCCGTGAATGTCATTGGATTTGGATATTCGGGATTTCAAGTGTATGATCTTACCTACCATTTGGTCTCAGGGAAACATGTCTTCTCTCACTATCTACGTTACCATTTTAATTTCTCAATGGATCAGGTAACCAGTTTTCTTCTGTATTCTTCAGCTGATGCAAACTTCTCTTGTATTGTACTAAAAAAATACACGCGTGTAGTATATTAGATTTTGGTAGTGTTTGGTGACCTCTGAACAGGTTGTAGTGTCACTCTAAAATGCAGCTGCTAGAGATTGAATTATATCATCATTTTTATTTACAATTGATCACTTTTATTAGAACTAGTTGTTGAACCGTCTGATCAAGCTTAAAGTCTTAGAGAGTTGACATATATTCTTGTTTAACTTCAGTTTTTGACACATACACTCACATGCATGTCAAAATCGTGTTTTTCATTGAAAGCCTTAAACATTCACAAATTTCAAAAACTAGGTCACAGTAAGAGAAGGGCATGTGTATTTATTTAAATTTTGTATTTCAAAGCGCCCCTTGTATGCAAACTGAATTAATTTTTTGTCAAAGACGTGAGTTTTACAAGCACAATTTTCATGAAGGAGCAGCGGCAACACGGCCAACACCTATAGTTCGACAAAGGTACATAGTAATGCTCCAAACTAGAATAGACAGTATAAAAAACTAGAATTTTTTCTCTCTGGATACTATCCAGTCAATCCGCTCTACAACGCAATCCACTATAGTTTTTACATTATAGTCTGGTTCCTTGGATACTTGTACTATAGATTTTACATTATAGTTTGGTTCCTCGGATACTTGCTCAAAGAAACATTGCACTTCTTGTCTGGCAGATTCTGGCATATCTTATAATGTCGGCATCATCTTCAGCAGCAACAAGGGTGGACGGATGGACATCTACTTGGGGGAAAGATGAGTTCATGATAAGGGCAAGTGCATCCATTGCAATGTCTTTTCTTGCATTCATTACCTTTGCCTTGAGCTCTATTATATCTGGCTACGACCTCTTCAACCGAGAAGCAGTTTAATCTCTTCACCTTCGGTCAATTTTTTTTTTTTTAACAATTCTTAGAATATTCTGCGCTGAAATGACTGCAGATAATTTCTAAAGTTGTACAGTGTTAGATTAACAGCATTGTCTTTTTGTGGTTAGGATTGTTGTGCAGTTTTAACATCGGTATTATTTGGATAAATAAATCAAGTTCCTCTGCATGTAGCAAAAATATGTGTATTAAATGTGTTTAGACCGTCTAGACCCAGACCACCAAGCTTGTAAAAAGCATGGCCCTGTCACAGAACAGACTACTGCTCAAAGATAAATGTAGTGGGAGGAGGAAAACAAAACAGACTACTGTCATATTATTAAATAAATAAAAATATGTTCAATATTGGACAATGCGATGATAGCCACTGCCAACAAACTGTTCATCACCGCCGGAGATCAATAGCGTCCCTCGTAAAAAAATTTCAATTCAAAGGCATAGAGTCCCTGACAATTCTTTATTCCTCTAAAAAAATAACCCATTAGACCACACATTCTTATAATGAAATATTGTATGCAGTGTAAAAAAAAAATGTTGTTTTCCAAGATTGGGAAGGCATGAAACAAACTAAAACAATTGAATGGAGTAGGAAAGCTATGTAATTTTAATTCCTCCAATATCGTTAACAATTGACCATTGACAATTGGATTCGATTCTTGACTATTATTTTCATAAGCATAATAATGCCAAGAGAGGACCGTGTTTCAAGCTGTTCAAGAATAGTGTGTCGAGTACTGAACTATCAAAACATCAGTTCAATGTTTTTATCTGACCCCAGTATATGAAATGCCATCATATTAGAAGAAAGAATGCAAAAATGTTCACACTATTACTTCACAACAGAAACAGCATGGTATCTACCAATGGCTAAAGGATTTAAAGCCAAACAGTATTATCAAAAGCTGATGCCCTGAACCAGCAATTGACTTGAACTAACAAAAAGTACAGCCAATAACCCAATTTGTGTGAATTACTTAGTTCATAAAATTCGATGAGGCGCCTTCAAAACTTATTTTACTTATCGACTGAAGTCTTTCTCTTCCGATCAGGTGTGGAGGAATCCTGTGCTTGGGACTGACCAAAGACTGACCTGTTTCAAGACAGACAGAAGTAAACTTTAAATGATCTTGTGTAAAATATAAGCTTTTAGTGCATCTCTTCTTCATGGGATTCCCGTGTCTTTCTTTGATTGTTCTCTTCGCGCTTACTCTCTTTTATTAACACAATGCAGGTAAAAGCAGGATAGACGAACAGGAATGTTCCCCGTCTGCTATAAAATTCTAACGATGCACGTCCTCATTACAAAAATATCAAAAAAAAGCATCAAAATCCAAATGAGGTACATTGTACTCATAACTAAGATTCAATTTGAGAAATTCCATATCAGTGACAAGTATTTGAGATTTAAAAACATAAAACATAAAAACCACTCCAGATATGCTTGATGATTTTATCTAAATTCTAAAATCAGTTTGAGTGGAGTAATCAAGAAAAATGTATTCTATTGACGAAAAAGAGAGCATAAAACACATTTTTCGAATTCTTTTCATTGACATACTTCCAGTCTTCCAGTAAATTGGAGATACCACTCTATTTTTCTTTTTGCTGCTACGATAAGATTCATTTTTAATTTTTTTTATTCACTCTGTATAAAAAAAAAAAAATAGAAATAGAGAAACAAAGAAATGTCTCAACATGACCCACTTGTGCCTCTGATGAGTCATCAGAATTGAAGGTATGCACTGCTTTGACGGTTTGACCCTTGTGAAAAAGCAACTAATTTTCATGTAATTAAGTCTAAACCGTATTTCATACTACTTTTTCGTTATTTTGAGGCGACTCTCCAACATATCAGATAGATATCGGTCAAGCTTTTTCTTGCGTTGCTTGTGTATCTCTTTTTTGCCAGCTGTCTGAAACCAGTATATTTTATGAGGTAACAACAGTATTTTAAACCCTGGCATAAAGATTATGATACTGAAACCAATATGTAATGCAACACAACGTGAAATGGAAGTAGTAAGAGAAATGGAGCTCACCCACAGGTTGAACATTTCTTGTGATGCTTGCAGAATATTGACAAACAAACAGAGCATATGTAGCCCATGTCAATTGTGTTTTTGTGGCAAAAGCACCTGCAGATTTTACAGTATCAAAAATCAACAATTTAAAGCACCTAGTATCTTTTTTTCTTTTCTCTTCACTCGATAATCCACTCCAATTCATGCTTGCAGTTTTAAAAAATGTGTAGCTGTCCTTATGCAAGTTAACAAACACAATTTTGTGGACGAGCTTGGAATGCACCACCTGTACCATTATAGGATATACATAAATCAAAATAAATGCCAGATTTAATAATTCACTCGTCACTTAAGACTTGAGAGGTTTTTAACTACAAATGCCAGATTTAATAATTCGCTCGTCACTTAAGACTTGAGAGGTTTTTAACTACAATTATTGCTTCAAACCTACTTAAACAGCAAGACATTAATTGTACGCTATAGGCCACTGAGAAGCTTATTTGATAAAATTGGAGAGAATCCTGTTCTGATTGGTGTATACAAGAGAAAAAAATATGTAAAAATAAATAAAAAGATAGCAGCGCAGGTGTAGTGGAAAAACATTATTGAGTTTTAGTAAACAGTGATAATATATAAAGAACATTACACAGAGATAAGAATATTTTCGGAGAAGACAATAATAATAATGCACAGGTTCCTGAAGCAACTTACGACGCACGAAAGTCCACCCCCACAGGCTTAGGGAGTTGTAAAAAGCTGCGTGAATGCAAATCTGTTGCAAAAACTGTCTGCATGTGACAATAATCATAAATTAATACCCAATAGTGTTGCAGAGGAAGGGGAGCAGTTGCAACATGCAAATTTTGAATGTCGGACAAATTTTGATTGACACAAAAACAAGATTCTTCCTACATTATATTGACGGCACTTAAACCAATGATAAGAAGGCAACTAATTCAATAAAATAGGAAACTTGTTATGAAAGCAGGATTACTACTAACTCCATGCAAATCTCTGGAATACTAGTCGAATCAAAGTGAAGAATGATCACTATCATAAGGACCAGAAGGTAAATTCTAACTTTTGAAAAACGCATTAAGTCCACAATATATACTGTCTGCAAAATTCATATTGAAATAAAATAATAATAAAAAAATTATTGGTACTAATGAAACGCAATGTAATTCCAAATAAAATAAAGAAGTGACTGGTACAGCAACCATAGTGTCCATGAAAACCATGTTCAAACAAAGTGAGATTTCCCAAAGAAGAAAACAACCCCGTATGGATGGAGGAAGGATTCCTTGAAAAGAAGAAAGAAAAGAAGGGACATCACTCTGCTTCCTCCCACCAACTTAGGGGTCCGTTGGGCTCGGATCATCCCACTTGGCGAGCTAGCTCGTGCTCGTAATTGGGGCGAGCAAACATGAGCTAGCTCACTTCAAAAAAGCGTCAACTCGGCTCCGCCCACCAGCTCGCCCATTGGTGGGGCGAGTTGAGCCAACTCACGAGCCACTCGTGCTCACTAACAGTTTTTTATTTTTTCTTTTGAAAGTTCAATTTTTTTTTTTTTAAGTTTCTCAGCTCCCTGACAAGCCAATGCGAGCCACTGAGCCAGCCCCCCACACACAGAGTGTATGTTCATGTTTTTCTCATGCACGCACGCATATATTTAGAAATTCTAAGTTCTTGACAAAAAAAAAACATATAAACACGTGGACTAATAACATTTATAGGTCAAACATCTTCTTTCAAATTAAATTATTTCAACTTCAGAATATTTTTTATAATATTCATTTTCCTAATAATGAAATTTACATTACATTACACCTTTATGAATTCTATAATTTCGATCACGACCTTTTATTTTACAAAAATAAAAGGACTAAATTGCCAAAAAAATCTAACCGGACACTTATCTGGTAGCCATTTACCATTCACATCACCTTTGAATGCTAAAGATTTTATATTTGGGTGCAACAAGAACGATCTTATGATGGGGGAGGTATATATTACTTTAGCCTACCGATTAAAATCTAGATTTTAATTTTAACTGGGTTTCACAACTTTTCAACCATCTATTTTATCAAATTTTATCAAAATCTACTAAAAATCTAATTTAAATCTCAATCAAACAGGGGCTTAATGGTGCCATCATGAGAGGTACCTACCGACAGATATTGAAAAAGCCCATCCAAAAGTTGAGGCTTCAGATATACACCACCAGTTATATAAGAAGCCTGCATAAAATATGCATCCTTAGAAATCACCAGACCAACGTAAAACTTGTTATCAGAAACAAAAGAAATCGGTGATATGATCTGCAGAATGCTAACAAAATGCTACCTGCTGCAGGAAAGCAGAATGTTGAGCTCCCAGTATACATGAATCCACAGGTACCTGCAAGAACCATTTGCATTTAATACAAACAGTTTACGAAGAATCATTTAAGTAAATATACGACAAGATCAATGAATATTTTCCATAGCTTACAAAACATCGTCATTGGAAGATGTTGATAAAATTAGTTATATTACAGACCTCTTGTAGGTTCTGCAGTTAAGCTGATGTTTTTTCAGTAGAACACTTCACTTCACAAAATATATCAATTTTAGAGGTGCCTAAAATATTGGTTCCACCATTCTCTATCATACTTTATTAGTGCATACATTTTTAAGTCTACAACCATTGCCTGTTTCAGTCTGTTCAATGTGTATATTTAGTATGTTTAAGCTGTTTGCAGGGGAGCAAGAAATTAAAGGTTGCACTCCAGCTCATTACAGAAAGGATAGTCCTGGAGGGTGATTCAACTACCATTACAGGTATTCTAGGGAGGGAGAAAAACGATGATTCAGAGCTGCAAGTGGAGCTGAAAGAGTGAAAATGTCCAGAAACAACGGAAGGCTAGAAGAGTAAAGAGTGTAATAATGAGTTTGCACAACGTGTGAAGTTTGTTACTGAGTAAAGAGTGTAGAGATGATCCTTTTTATTTCTCCAACAACTCCTCTCATCCTAGGGTGAGGGCACGTCGAAATTACAATAGATGCAAAACCAGATAGGGATCAAGTGAAAAGCTTGACCTATTCTATTATCAGACTTATATTACATAATTGAATTATTTCACTGTTTCACTCAAATTAAATGTTCTTTACATTGGTTTCTTCGTCGTTTGATATATTTTATTAGTCAGTTGTAGTGATGAATTTGAGCAGAGAGAAAAAAGAATATCATGTTAACACCAGGATCTTTTATTGAGGTGTAACAATGTAAGTATAGGGTCCCATTTGTATTTTTCGATATTTCTTATATTATTTTTGATATACCTCATAACCTGAGAAAAGCAATTGGTCTTTATGGAGTCTATGTCAAAGTGGCAATCCAGTCGCACATTCACATTGATAACGTAATAATGCATTAAAACTATCACAAAATAAGAATCATTTTAACACATTTAGTACCAGAAATAATTAATTTTAAAGTACACAATTTACCATCGAGCGTTGAGCAGAGAAAATAGCATTCATAATTGCCACGTATCTGCAAAGAAAACCTTTAGCCAAAAGCAGATGGATTAAATCATAGCTGTTCCAAAATATCTTAAATAACATACTGTCCAGGTCCATCTGGAGATCCATGCAAGCATAGAATCTGTAATTATTGGACAGTACTTCATCAGAGATATACTATCCAACATAACAGAGTGAATTACAGCAAACAAACATTAATAGTGTATACTTGATGGAAAACAATACTTCTAATTGTTTACAGGACGAGGACTGTGCATGTAAGAAGACAATATTTGCAACAAGTTGCAAAGTATAACTTTAATTCTCTTTGTTTCTCACAAATCTGAAGTGCCTATATAACTTAAATTCCAAATTTTATTCTGAACAAAAACAATGTGTGTGTGTGTGAATAATTGAACTTACCCGAGGCCGTGGATGAAGTGGCCCCGACCGAAACACCTTCTGTATATCTGATTCATTCATTCAAGTCATATCAAACAATGTTTCTGAGCAATCCACATATAACCATGTAAACATTATACTACAGAAATAATAAAGATGAAGGTATATTATCTTATTAGAAATAAAAGGATACAGCAGAGAGCCATGGAAAGGGAGCCTGAAAGAAGAGAAAATCCAGGGCCATCAACTGAGTCTTTGCGACACAGTGACTCGTCTTTCTCCACAAACTCCTCCAATTTCTGCAGCAGACTCTCTGCTCTTTGGTTCTGATTCTGTGAGGCTGAGGAATCAAAAATGTAGTCGCAGGAATTGTACCCCGTCGCAATCAATACAACTTGGTTTAGCTGATTTAGTAAAAGTATAGAGTTCAAAAATGCCAGTACCTGTGGAGTAGAAATAAATATTAATTTTTAGTTATGGAAACGAACATGATATGCAGGAATTAGAGGGTAGGAGCCAAAAAGGGGAATTACGTTGGAGAGGAATTTGGAGAAGGAGAGAGTGGAACTGATAGAGTTCCAGAAAAATGGGTTGGTGTCGATTAGCACCATCAATAGGCTAACATCATCTGAAAAATAACAAAGAAGTTAGTTGACACTTCTGTGATGAAGATACATATATACATAATTACGCATGCGTACAGAGAGAAGAAGGGACCTGTGTAAAGCTTAGATGCGGC
Source organism: Fraxinus ornus (assembly GCA_903798235.1). NCBI lineage: Eukaryota > Viridiplantae > Streptophyta > Magnoliopsida > Lamiales > Oleaceae > Fraxinus > Fraxinus ornus. The sequence goes on from CAIGRF010235725.1 coordinate 18,463, forward strand.
TGGAGTCATCTTTTTCGTTCTCTATAATGTTAATAGGATTCTGGGACTCTACACTGGCTTTAAACACAGAAATTAATTAATACCCAGTCCAATATTGTATAAACAATTCTTAAGTGATAATTGCACCTTAAACTCCAGTACAATGTAGGAAATACTTCTTAATATTATTTTGTAGCATACTTTCAACTAGAATTACACATTAATACAACCAAAATAACTTATAGCTAACTTGAAATAATATTTTGTCTAAAAATCTTTTGATTTTCAAAATAATTGATGTCAAGACAATCAACATACATTTCTAGTAAATAATAGTGTTTTAATTAATTATTCACAAAAAAGAAAATAGCTCTATTTCAAAATTTCCCATCAATAATTACTATTTTGAATAGTGTTTTTATTTATTACTTAATCACCAAAACAGGTCTACTACAAATTTTCCATCAAGAATTATTAAGAACGTAAACTAGAGAAGAACAAGAAAAAGAGAAAATGAACGATACCGGAAGAATTAAAAAGGAGATGGTTTACCTGGTGGAAAGATAGAAAATTGAAGTAATGACGCTTAACCCAAAGGGACCACCGGTCAAGGAGAAGGATAAACTGAGTTTTCTGAAGGCAAGGACTGAGCCGCTGAGGGGAGGTGCTTCTTCACTCTGCGGTGGTGCAGCCACAGATCTTTTCTATTTATTTGTTTTTAACTGTTAATTCAGGATATGAAACTTTTTTATTCAATAATAGAGTTTTGCCAGGATTTAGCATCGTGACAGTTTGGCCGAGTGGTCTAAGGCGCCAGATTTAGGCTCTGGTCCGAAAGGGCGTGGGTTCAAATCCCACAGCTGTCATTTTTTTTTTAAATACTCCAAGTAAAATTTGAGAATAATTGCAGCAAAAATCACAAACCTTTGAAATATTAGTAGACTTTTCCCACACTTTTGATTTATTGCAGCATCACCCCCTAACATTTCCAAATGTTACAGGTGAAGCTTTTTTGGACGGTTTTCATCCACAATTTCGTCGATTGACCAAAAAATTAATTTTGACAACATTTTTGATATTTTAAAAAAGGGCAAAAGATTAATTTTCTATTCATCACATTAAATAATTAAATTTGAAAATAAGAAATAAGATAAAACAAAACAATTATCTTCGTCCTCTTATTCCCTAGAATCAACTACCCGACCTCTGCCACCGACCACCGTTACCTCTACCAACCACTTGATATCAGCCTCCATCATCCACCCCATTATAATTTCCACCCAACCCCAAATCTCAAATTAAAATCAAAATACAAGCCATGTAAACCAAAATTTGGTAAACAAAAACCCAATGAACAGTAAAGAAGCTTTGCAGTGGCCACTACAGTCTATTCAAGTACAAAAAATGCAACGTAAATTCATGTCTTGAACATCTAGGACATACTCTCGACCCCTTCGATTTGGTTTGTAAATTCAACAGATTTTTGTCTTACCTCTTGTGAAGAATCCATTTTCGGTTTTGGATTTAACGACATCTTTCATTTATGTGGCATGTTCCATTTTCCTTGATCTGGTTTGTAAATTCAACGAAATTTTACCTTACCTCTTTATCGATTTAGCGGCATCTTCCATTTTCCTTAATAGTATTTGTTGATTTACCTTTCACTTTGTACCATCGCTCTAAACTTGTCCACTAAGTTTTCGGACCTTTCAGTGGTTCCTTTAATTGAGAGCTGCTTTCCTGTGGCAAACCAAAATACAAGATATCAACCCCATGTGTTTTGGTTCTAATTTGGAATTTGGTGGTGAAGTTTGTTTTGGTGGCGATTGTGATGGGGTGGATGGTGGTGGCCGGTGGAATGTGGTTGGTGGAGGTGGAGGTGGAGGTGGCAGTGACGATAGCAGTGTGGCTGATTTTGAGTTTGATGTGGGGGTAGGGGGTGAGCGGAAGAGGGGGATTGTTTTGTTTTGTTTTGTCTTATTTGTCATTTTATAATTTAATAAATTTAATTATTTAATATGATAAATAGAAAGTTACTCTTTTGTTTCATTTTAAAATATCAAAAATATGATCAAAGTTAAATTTTTGGATCGTGGATGAAAATCGTCCAAAGGGCCTTACTTGCAACGTTTGAAAATGTTAGGGGTGGCGGCCGCTACAAATTAAAGATTTGAAGAAAATCTGCTAGTGTTTCAAATGTTTGAGACATTTGTAGCAATTATCCCTAAAATATGATACAAAAAGTTCATTTTGAGCAGAAGTGAAAAAAAAATACAGGGTGTAAAGATAAAACAAGGCACATTTTGGAAAATCATCTCATGTATACAAACTTCTTGTGTTTTAAAATAGAGTTGTGCTTCAGCTACAACTTTTAGGGGGCTGTAAATTTACAGCCCCCTAAAAGCTGTACAAGCAGTTTTTCCCTTTAAAATATTATAATACACCCTACATTATTTGTGTATCGTCTCAATCTTCGCTTGACATTTCAACCAACCTAAGCCCGTTAAATCCCTGCCCACCTCATCACATATTATACTTCGGTCTCATTGCACTTCCTTTTATTGCATTTCAAGCTGTCTTAAATCTCCTTCTCACTCTCCCAATGCATTCCCACGTTATTTCAGCCTTCTCGTCACCTTCTCCTGTATTGGTTTGACGAAATGAGGAGATAACTTTGTATAAGTTAAGGTTGATTTCAATCAAGTTGGTCAATTCAATTGATTGAGATACGATTAGTGTAACAGTTATTGTTTTACGTTCAAGATATTCAAGACATTTATATTAAAAAAAATTAGGAAAAGAACATTAGAAAACCGGGCTGGTACATTGTGAGTTGTAACTTGTAACCCATAAAAGAAAAAAATAAAGAGCACCAAAGAAAAAGGATATAAAAAACTATAGAGGATAAATATTGGATCGTCGCTGATGAAATCATGTGGAAAGATTTTGGAGTTTTTTTTTTTCCTTTATTATCTAAAAAATATCTACACGGACATTAGCTACTAGTTTCAGTTGTTGCCTTGAGATGAGCAAAAACCAAATTCCATAATCATACCCCACTTCCTCTTCCAATAATTCTGAGCTCCAATCGTCTCGTTTGTTCTACCTCGGTAATTATTGCCCTTTTATTCTGTTTTACGTATCTGGGTTCAAAAAATTTCGTCCTTTTTGGTACTGAATTTATGGGGTTTTTTTTTTTCGTGCGGGAAAAAGAGGTGAACAGTAGATGGCGAGTCAATCTGATTCTCCGCCAAATCCCATAGATGAAAAGCCCCAAAACCCAGGTTTTTTTTTCTCTTTAATTGTATCTTTATTGGTGAAATTAAATATTTCTTTTTCTTTTTTATGCTATAATGTACGTTTTGCTTTTGGGAAAGTTTAAAAATATGAAATTTAATTAAGCACGAATAATTGAACTTCTGACTCAATGAACGTCCGTTCATGCTTGGCCTTGTTTAAGCCCCTGTTTGAGCCAAATTAATGTAGAACGAGAATGAAAAATATAGTCGTTATTGC
>CAIGRF010235725.1:43916-55925 GCA_903798235.1 Fraxinus ornus
AGGGTTTTGGTGTTTTGAGGCCGCTACTATATTGTACAGACGGGTACAATGATTTTCTGAGCCCATTGTAATATTTGATTCAACTTTGTGTAAATCATTCTTTATGTTCTTTGTAAATATATGATTGCTTCCGCGTTTTCTTGAGGCTGCATCCCTTAGAGACTTCTTCCCCAAATTCATCACAATGATAAAATGTCATGGAATCTTCAACTTAAGATGTGCAGATAGCCTTAATGCCTACTTTGCCTTTGATCTAGTCGTTGCAACTACTTACTATAGCCGTGTCTGCAGTGCATCCAATTTTCATTCATGTCTGCATATTTCTAGTGGTAGATTGTGTTTGCATGCATCCCATCTTCTGTACATTGGCTTGGCTTGTGCATTGCAGGCTTCATTAACTCGCACCCAACATTTGACTTGCACCTTTAGCTTCTCAAGAATCTACCTCCAGTCCCTTGCTCGTGACAGAGCCTACATTGAACTAAAAAAGTTTTAAGTCGGGCACAAAAATTTCCACATGAAAATCGATTTTAGCTCTCCCCAATACCCGTTTCAATAAAACCTCCCTTCATAGATGAAATTTGGGAACGGAAAAGGGATTTTTTTTACGAGTGTTTTATTTATTTGTTTGAATATAAAATGAAGATGTTCTGCACGCGCTTTGCGCGTAATTGGCACTTTGCTATGCTCTTATTCTTCGTTGGACGATAGGAACTTCGACAATACAAAAATGAGTAGTTGAGGATTCGAACGTGACAAATACTAGTATTTAAAAGGCGGGAGGTGCAAGGAAAAACCTTGCATATGAGGGAGGAAGGAATAGAAAAGGAGAGTCATCTGTGTTTGAGCCATATTATTTTGGAATAATATATTTTTGAATAGTAGATTAATGGAGAACGTGTGGTTGAAAAACAAGGAAAATATATTGATGTGATGAAAAATATTATTTAATTGAAAAATGTGTGGTTGAAAATAAGTAAAAGAATGAAAATGAAAATTTTAATGTGTACCAAACACGGGCTATATTTTTTACTGCTTAACTTGGACTTAAACGTTACAAGGCACGCCTTTTTTATTCTTACTGTCCATTTATTTATTTTGTGTCAGGTCAAGTAAACTAATTAAACAAAAATGACCAATTATTATTGTATTAGAAAAATTAAAATAGTATTAAAAATAGATAAACACTTCAATGTGTTTAGGCATCCTCAGAGGTTCAGACTCAAAATGCTTGAAATTTAACTTTAGTGCCTTGTTGAGTCTCACACATTTTAGAACCTTGCAAAATAATGAAAATATTGATAAGAGACTCAATTGCTCCCTCATAAAAAGGTTGGGAGCCTCTGATGCTAATTACCAAGTTTTTTTTATTAACACGTGGCCTCCAAAATTACAAATTTCTAAATATTATTTCTTTTTTTATTTGGTTGTGCATATATATTAAGAAGTAATTATATTCACAAAGTACTATGCTCCCGTTTGACAATCATTAAATGAAAAAAAAAAATTATATTTTGAATAGTGATTTTTAGAACAATACGTGGTTAAAAAATATGGAAAATTCTAAATTTATGTACATAATATTTTATTGTGAATTTGTGGTTAAAAATTAATATATAGAAAAAAAGTTTGAAAATAACGATCGTCAAACAAGGATTATGCTTTTATTAACCACATCACAATTTAATTACAATGAATTTTTTAATATTTACACTTGTTTTCTTAACTTTTTTTTCACTGCTTTCTTTTTGTAATATTCAATGAATTATCGTAACTCGTTTTAATGATTTTTTTTTTTGTCCAAATATTCAATTAGCATAATGAAATATTATGTTCAACATTTGTAAATAATACTCTCTCCGTCCCATTTATATAGATTTATTTTCTTTATTTTTTTGTTCCAATTATATAGTCTTGTTTCTTTATTAAGAATGTTTTGTTTGTTTACTAATATACAATTATTTCTTTACTACTTCTAATAATAATTTACTATTGGTTATTGATAATTAAATGATGGTAAATTAGGAATGTTTTTAGAAAAAATTGATTTTCCAATAACATGAATAAAATTTCTTAATCTGTGTGAAAAACAAAACAAGCATATATAAATCGGACGGGGGAATAATATTTTTAAAGAACGCGTAATTAAAACTTAAAGGTAGGAAAAATAATGAATTCACACGTATAAGCCTATGTTTGGATCACATTTTTTTTTTCATTCTCATTCTTCTACTCATTTTCAACCACACATTTTTCAATAAAATAATATTTTTCATCACATTAATAACCTTCCTTCTTTTTCAACCACATATTTCCCATCACATCAACCAAAAAAATGTATTCTTTTGAAAATAATGTGCACCGTGCTAAAATTGTTTTCTTGAAATAATACGAGATTAAAAATAAATTTGAGGAAAAAATTGATTTTTGAATAATATATATGGACGAACTGTTTGCCCAAAATAATAGATGATGTTGGGCCATTGTTTTTCTTTTTCTATTTTTGGATCCGAAATACATCTCAGAGTTCAATCCAAACCCTAGCGCCGCAATCCCACCTATAAGAATTCGCGTAAGCACCAAACATCTTAACACAAGCACTCATCTATCAGTAGCCTGTTTGTGTATCATTGTATATGCTTGTACAATTATTCGTTTTGTACTCCTAATTCTGCAAGAAGAAGAAGAAGAATAGAATACAGAGGCTTATCATTTGGCGCTTGGGTAAGATCTCTGTGCGAAAGCTTCGATTTTTTAATTTTATTTTTTCGCTTTTTTTCATTGGCACACTTGGGTTTCTTGGCATTTTAGTTTCAAGATTTTGTTTTGAAGTCAAGCGTAGGAAACAGTTTACTTTATTTACGGTTACAAAAAAAAAAAAAAAAGAGATCCTGTCATCAATTCATTCTTATTGATATGATATGTAACCCTTGTTCCTTTTCTGAGAAATTCACGTTGATCGCATTACCCGGTTCGTTTCGTTGTTTACATTTGAATAATGTAATGTCGTTAAGGGTTTTCAATTCAGCAAAGAATAATCATTTCAGCAGAATGCAGACATTTTTACCTTTTTGGTATATCACCTTTTCATAGATTAATTGTTGTTCTAGCTTACTAGTTGCTATTGCCATTCCAGCGTCTGAAACGACGAGTTTCTTCTTTTTCCAGGATTGGTGGAACGTAGATGGCAGTTTCGTATCCTAACTGCATTCAATTTCTGAAAATTTCTTCCAACCGCCATCGTTTTAACTCTTCCATTGGGCTCAGGTGCAGGGCGTCCCCTGTATTTGCTTTTGCTTGTCTTAAAAATTCAGATCCAGATTTGAGCACAGGAGCCAAGGTACATTCACTAATTCACTCATTATATGTTTTGATTTGGATTCCCTTATTGTTTTACAGTCTGTGAACTTCAATTGCCTTGCATTTTTTTGTTCTGCATATATTGAATAACTTTTCGGTTGGTGTAATATATCAATATATCTGGTCAATTTGAAGCACATATTTCCTTGTTAAATATTGCATTTACTTCACGTAGTTTATGGTGGAATAATTGAGAACTCTTCAAATTATACACAAACATGCTCCATCATTGTGTTAAATTGTGAAATCTTGCAGAATAAACATGGGTTTTGCAGATTATAATATCTTGTGTTATTGTTCTTAATAATTATAATAATAATGTTTTGTACATGTTGTGTTAGTTTGTCCTTATTTTTGGTTGATTTCAGATAATTCCAGTATGATGGGCCATGACTATGCAAGAAAAGCATAAAGTACTTGTATAAACATCTACTTTGAATTGACCTGTACCTGAGATTACATGTATAAGCTTAGTATACTATTGATCTATTTTATCCCTTCATTGTCACATTTTAGCCTGAAATTCCAGAGATTAGTCAGGTGTTTACCACTTTGTATGGTAAATGCTGTTACATGTCTGGGAAACAAAAGACAGAGAAGAAGAGATGACTGATGGGTTTCTATTAGTCATTTTGATGTCTCTTGATGGTGTCCATCGTTGCTCAATAGTTTTTTGTCTAATTATTTGAGCTACATCTGGACTTCACATTACTATTTACCCTGGGATAAAGAAATAACTTTTGTATTAGGGGGGAGGATGGTTATTTATTTTTTTCGCTCTTTGATATTTTGCAAGTTTTGTTATGACCACAGCTAATGCCTGTGTGGCATGGCTGTAAACCAACTAAGGTGAATGTTAGAGAACTTTCATGCTTGTTATAAAGATAAATACACTACAGCTTGCCATCAATTGCAGATGTTGAGGTTTTGAGCATGGGTCAAGTGGCATGTGATTTGACTCAGTTGAGCTTGTTTTTAGTTGCTTTTGTATAAGGAAAATATCATTTGTACCGGGTCATTTGTTCTCCCGGTGAGATTGTGGATCAGTCAACCATGTTACTTATCGAACCTCCTTTCCAGTCAACTAGTTGGTTGGTTTCTTCTAATGTGTCGACCTGGCATGTGCTTTCTTCTTTGCCATCCATGAAAAGTTAGTTAATGGAAATCAAAACAAACTGTAAAAGGTTATAGAGACAGCAGCTTTGAAACCTCAGATAGGACAATGGAGTTCACATCTCAGTCATCCTAGTGCCAATAGCCTTGACTAGTGACACTCGAGGCTGAAACTGAGGCATTTGATGAAAGCCTCACTTGAGGCACACCTCAAGGAGGAAGTCTAATAGATTTTATAGCAATATACCAAACATGAGAGAAAGGGAGGGATTCCTTCTATAATTGGGAACGGTGCAATTCCTTTTCACTCTCCTATCCTTCAAACCTTCGACTGATTGTAGATCAAGAATTTAAACTAGCACGTCTTTGGTAATCCAATAGGTTTCTTCAATTTTTGTTGACATTTAGTCTTTCTAACAACTATCTTGATGGCCAGCTGCTTGATTGCTGATAGTATCATGAATATGAACTGTGGTTTTAATAATTTACCTCTGTATTTACTTGCTTGTTTCTTGTTCTTCGTCATGGATTTCATCAAACATAGGCAGGTGTCACCAGTCATGTTTGTGGGGACCGTTGATTGTCTGGCATGAAAATGAAAGTGTTCATCGTTGCCACTAGTCAATTTCTAATGATGCAGTGAGCTACATCTTAACATCACATTCTATGAAAAGAGTCGTTACTTTTTTGTAGTTTCTGCTAGTCTATTTTTAGTGATTAAATAAGTTACTTTCGAACACCATATTTTTTGAAAAGAGACAGATGCTTGAAAAAGTGATTTAAGACTTGTTTTAACCATTTAGTTTATCAGACATAGGCAGGTGTCCCTGCAGTCATGATTGCAGTGTCCGTTGAATGTCTGGTACAGAAAAGAAGTTGTTCATTGTTGCTGATAGTCAATTCTTAATGATTAGATGAGCTACATCTGAACACCACATTTGATGAAAACAAACATAGTTGGCTGGAAAAGAAGATTTAATGTCAGCATTAACCAATTATCTAGAAAATGACTGCTTAATACTTGTTTACCAAACTTTGGGCGTTTCATTTGTCATGAACCTTGTCAACATATTTCCTTTTTTTTTTTTTCTTTTCTTTATAAATATTTTAGTTTGATGGCTATCTTCTCAATAGCCAATTAATATCTTGATCAACAATCAATATTCATTGGTTAATTAAAATCAATTAGGATCTATGTTGAGTGACTAAATAATTTTTTATTGTACGTATCCTGTATGTTTTTCTGGATCATTCTGAAATCTTTTAGTGCAATAACTTGTTTCTCATTTTTTGTTGACATTTGCATTTTCCATCTAACAAGATTAATTTAGGTTGACCCATTGTTAGATAGTGTCAAATGGGATGACAAAGGTTTGGCGGTGGCCATAGCTCAAAATGTTGACACAGGAGCCCTTTTAATGCAAGGGTTTGTCAATAGAGATGCACTTTTAACAACTATTTCCTCCCGAAAGGCAACATTCTATAGTAGGTCGCGGTCAACTTTATGGACAAAGGGAGAGACATCCAATAATTTCATCAATGTTTCCGATATTTTTCTTGATTGTGATCGTGATTCTGTAAGTTTTTATGAAATATTGGCACAGAAGTGTTTCTATATAATTATCTGGTGACTTTTGGTTTATTATTATTATTATGTGAAGCACAAGTTTGAACTATTTGTCAGATAATTTACCTTGGGAAGCCTGATGGGCCAAGTTGCCACACGGGCTCCGAGACCTGCTATTACACCTCAGTTGATGATATCCTAAATAATCCAGAGGTAATACATTTGTCTTTTTCTGGCTTACTCTTGATTGTCTCGTTAATTTGAACCTTCTCTAAATTGCCTTTTTCTAATTTTTTTGGATGAGTGAATGGAGGGTGACCTATTTATATTGCCTTATTTATTGCTAGGTTGATGTAAATAAGCTTGCATTGACAACTCTGTACTCGTTAGAATCTACAATACACCAACGGAAAGAAGAACTATCAAGTTCTCCAAGTGCCAAACCCTCCTGGACTAAACGCTTGTTGCTCGATGACAAGTTACTCAGCTCGAAAATCAGGTGTCATGATTTTCTCAACCATTTTTCTATATCACTTTATAAATGAGTTTCTTTTAAGTTATAACTGAAATGAAGGGGTACATTAGTTACTTTTTCGCGAAATTGTGCCTTGAACATGGTTTAATTTTGTTTTGTTTTGATTTTTATGTTTCCACGTGTTATATTCGTATCAATATGAAGAGTGAATACTTGTGTGTCTCAGAGCATGTTTGTCCAAACTATTTCAAGGGTAAATTTAGAGTTATTTTGAAAATAATCTACTTTTGTTACTTAAAAGTCAGAAACAATTAACATTTAACATAACATAATATTTTATTTTATTTTGTTTTAACGGGGAAGATTAGTGTAGAAGCAGGAGCAAATTTTCCTAACACTAATTATTGACGCCTTTCGTACAGGGAAGAGGCTGACGAGTTATGCCGAACCCTTGAGGAGAACGAGGACAAATCAAGGACTGCCTCAGAAATGGCAGACTTGCTCTATCATGCCATGGTTTTATTGGCTCGTAGAGGAGTAAAAGTTGAAGATGTTCTTCAAGTCCTCAGAGCGAGATTTGTGAAATCGGGCATCGAAGAGAAAAGTAGTCGGAAACAATAAGCACAAGTTCCGAAGGTAGATTCTTATTCATGCCTTATTGTGCATGAATACCTAGCTCAGCAACATCCCCATGGAATAATATCTACTATCTAGAATGAACTATTGTTTGTGCATCTACGGAGCACAGAGCAGACAGATGCGCCATTGAAATCGTTTCAAACTTGGACTATAGGGAATACCTCCTCCCTCAAATCCCCTCTCTCTCTGTCATTGTATGACTTGTACTATGGCGTTCCCATTGCAGATAATTTCTGAGTTGTAAGTTGTGTGATTACTTTGCTATAACAGATAAACTTCTGTCGGTTAACTAGTCGAAAAACAGAGTAATGGAAAATAAGGTCTTGTTTGATGGACATGATTTTCCATGGAAAATGGAAAACTTTTGCACCTGTTTCCACCTTTCCACATTTTTCGGCTTTTTGAGGAAAAAGAGAGTTCTTGTTGTTTTGGTTATTTTTGATTTTTCAGGTTCTTTTTTTTTTTAAATATATATTTTTATTTTGTGACAATTGGAAAAAATTCTAGACACAATAGTAAAAAGAATTATCACTTTTATTGATAATTTTCATGCAATACAAAGTCAAAAGGAATTAAACTTTTAACATTTTTCAGGTGAAAATTAAATTAATTAATTACAATTCTATGTAAAATATTTTCTTTCCACTTATTTTTATATTTGCAATCAAAAGGACTCTAAATGTTTGGTCCCTGGATTTCTTTAAGGTTTTAGTTCAGTTTGTTCAAAACCCAACTACATTAATGTTTAATGATTTGGAAAGTTGGCATGTTTAAAGATTATAATAAAAAAAAAATAGAATTTTCCCCCTTTTGCGTGCGAGTAAAACGTATTGATGAATAATGACATGTCAGAACATGTAGGTGTCTAGGGGCTTAAAATCCGTACAATGCATATTTTTTAACGAAGAAGTGATACATTTGTAATGGCTTAATAGCATAAAACGTTTTTACGTTTGACACTTTTTGTGGAAAATGTTCTTACATTTCATTTTTCTTTTACATTTTCGTCCTTATTTCAACGTTTCATTGCGGAAAACAGGCTTAATAGAAAAAAAAGTCCCTATGTTTAACACTTCTTGTGGAAAACGTCTCTACGTTTCATTTTTTTGCATTTCCGTCATTATTTCAACGTTTCATTGCGGAAAACATCATTTTCACCATTCTAACATAAAATGATCAATATGTCATTCTATTTAAATAAAACAAAAAAAAAAGAACAAATTGTAATCTTACTCCTGAACTTTTTTAATAAGTGCAAATGAGTCCAAATAAATTATTAAAATATAAAAAATAACAATTTTTCGCATAGTGCTCTAATTGCAGCTACCAAATTTATCACGTTTAGAGAAAAACTGGACCTGAGGTTGAGAGGGGACTAGCTCAGGTGGTCTGTCACCTTGATTTGGGCGGACGACACTTGAATTGGCGGAAACAAGGTCCCGATGTCGCAATTTCGCGCCTGCTAGCATTTCAGATTCAAATTTCAGTCGATTGAAGCCAAATTGGGGAAGACCCAATGATGGGCTAGGTGCATCGGTGAAGGCAAACCTAGCCCATGTGGTCCGTGGCCTTCGTTTGTTCAGACGGCACCGGAAACCGACTTCTCCTTAGGCGATGTCGCTTGCGTCTCGACAAGGAGAAGTTCTGGGTTAAATTCAGCACCTAAACTTGGTGTTTGGTTACAATTGATTACATGAGTGAGGTCGTCTAGAGGTAGGGGGTTGGTCAGTGATGAGCTCCGGCCGGTATGGTGGCCGGAAGTGAAGAAATCGACGTTTTTCAGATTTTCAAGTAGCAAACTTTGTACTGGCCAGAATACTTGGAGTTATATGGAGATATTGGTATGGAATTGAAGTGGAGGTTAATGGCTTTCCACCAGTACCATTTTCCAGTGGCTTAGGTGATCGGAGCTTGCTGGAATTTGTCTCCNTATTTATTTGGACTCATTTGCACTTTTTAAATAAGTTCAAGAGTAAGATTGTAATTTGTTCTTTATTTTTCTTTTTTTTTAAAAAAATTTAAATAGAAGGGTATATTGGTCATTTTATGTTAAAAGGGGGGGTGAAAATGACGTTTTTTCGCAATGAAACGTTGAAATAAAGAAGAAAATGTAAAAAAAATAAAACGTATTGACGTTTTTCACAAGAAGTGTCAAAACGTATGGACGTTTTTTTTTTCCTATTAAGCATGTTTTCCACAATGAAACGTTGAAATAAGGACGAAAATGTAAAAAAAAAAAAAAAAAAAAAAAGTACGGACGTTTACCACAAGAAGTGTCAAATGTAGGGACATTTTGTGTTATTAAGCCATTTGTAATTTATGATTTGTTTTCTTTCAGACAATTCCTGGAGTGTGTTTGGTGGGGATTAAAATTAGATTTTTAGTAGATTGTGATATAAATTTTTAAAATGCGTGGTTGAAAAGTTGTGGGATTCATAAAAAATATGGTTAATATTGATTGTTTGACTTTAATTTAGATTAAAGTTTGATTTTAATTTGTATCAAACAAGCCCTAGACCTAACTTGAGACAAAAGGGTCACCTTCCATATCACTTTAAAATTAATCTATTGAACAATATTTTGATTTGACAAATGTCTAATCAATCACAAGAAGGTTAAGTGGTATGAGTTGTATGCGACTCAACTTGCACCAAGCGGGGATCGGATCGGATCGAATCGGATCAAGTTGAACAACGGTTTTTTCGTGCAAGTAGAATGTTGGTTCACACAATTGTCTCGTGGGCCAATTATGGGTTTGCATTAAAATTGATAAAAGCAACCACCTTGGTTATATGTGTCTGTTTTGATGGATTTGAAATTTCCCTTTTCTCTCTCCCTCTCTCTCTCTTTTTTTTTTTTTTTTTTAATTCAAATATCAAAATTAAAATGGTCAATGGGACGAATGACTCAGTTCACCTCAATAGTCAATTCATACGAAGAGCTGATGGGGAGAGTTAGTGTGGAAAAGTCGAGTGCGCTTGGCTCGACGCTTTAATGTCTCTTTACTATGAATAGTTAAAATGTGTTGAATACAAGTTTCATCGTTGCTCAATTATGAAAAATTAAGCAGAGACATGATAGTTAACAAAATGAGTAATGTCCCATTACTTCACGGGTCTTACGGGCCCCTCACAAAGGGTGGATCCCACTGTATTTTATATATATATATACTAGTGGGGTCCATCCCCTTTGTAAAAGTAATGCCTTGTACAAAGGGTATTACTTTAACAAAATAGAGAATTTGACTTGTCCAAATAGATAACGATAAATCTTAAATAATAAAATTTCGAAATTCCAATCACGTCAAATTTTAAAATATCAAGCACACAACTTGTGCCAACGTTTGCGAACATACATTTACAACTTATGTAACTGAAAAAATTATGAACATAATTGTGTTATGCTGACACTGTTTTTGACTTTTTTTTTTTAATATAAAATATTTGTTTAATTTTCAATTTCATCACTCGTTCTATCAATTCATAAAATAAAGGAAGTAAAAAACTAAAATAAAGAGAAATCCTCTACGGGAGGTTAACAGATTAGTAAAGAAAATGGATGATGACATCATCATGCGAGTTTAGTATTGATTTCGGAGATGAAATAATGGAACAGTTAACCGTCAGTTCTAAAGCGACCACTCGAGCATCTATCTCAATGTTTTAAAATTTAAGAATTACTGCTGACAAAATATTAGTTGTACACATTATAACAAGATGTAGAAATTTATTGATAGCGAATCGAATGGACAATTTTCTTCTCGACTGTGGATCCTATTCTACCCTCATAAATTAAAAATTCATAGCCTCAATTGCTACGTGAATACTATCATATTGACATATACCCATTTGAATAGCTCAATTAATCTCGTCTTCTTTTGATAAAAATCAATACGTTCTTTATCATGCTCATCCTTTGAGAGAATACAACAATTCATCAATGTAAATTAATATCTACAAATATAATTAAAATGTGAATCCCTGTTTGGTGCACATTATTTTTAAAAGAATGCATTTTTTTGGTTGATGTAATAGAGAATATGTGGTTGAAAAAGAAGAAAAAATTATTGATGTGATGGAAAATATTATTTTATTGAAAAATGTGTGGTTGGAAATGAGTAGAATAATGAGAATGAAAAAATTAATGTGGATCAAACATGGGCTTAACACACACATGGATGAGTATGTTAAAATTAAAGCTATTATGCTTTTAACGGGGTGACTATCACTAGAGTGCATTGGATATCGACTTCGCTTGTTAAAAACAAAATCGAGTATGTGGCTATCATTTGAGTCTCACCTTTAAAACTCCTTAAACTTTTCGATTTATTCATTTTAATAAATGAAATATCAATATTTTGGCTATGATTCAATCCTAAGACTCTCCCTCAAATAATCATTATATGTTGTCCAAAAAAAAGACTCTTGTATATAATTAGACGCGTAATTGATTGAAAAGTTAATTATTAATGATTATAATATATTGTCGACTAAATTATTACTTTATATTGCTCATAATTGTTGTTAAATTTTCGTGCATACGTAGCAAAAAGGACGTCCATAGTTTACTAAAGAAAAGATAACAACAAAATAAATACACGAGTTTGATTTGGAATTAATTAATTTTATTATAAGAAACAACCTATGTAGTCGACATGGTAAGTTTATGTTCCCTCAAAATATAAGAACGGTTGGAATTATTTAGTTTGTCGTAAAATTAAGGTTCATAAATTCAATTATGGAAGTATAACAAGTCATGTTTGGTACACATTAAGAGTCTGTTTGATAACAATTAAAATTCAATTAAAATTGAAAATATGGTCGTTATTGGGTCTCACTCGTTTAATAAAAGTCAA
>CAIGRF010235777.1:13093-33392 GCA_903798235.1 Fraxinus ornus
CGAGCAGCTTGCGAAAAATCGACGTGAATCCTTCTTGTTCCAAACATTGAACCCCGAACCCTACGCTATCCTACCAACTATGAAACTTTACAATTCAGTCCCTAAACTTTTATAATTGTTCAAGTTGGTCATTTTGTTCGCAGAATCGTCAATACAAAATATAAAATTAACAGCATCCACTCTGAACTTGGATGAAACGCCAGACAATGGTTATTTCAATCTAGTAATCTTTCTCAGAATAATGTAGCTTTCTTCAGTTTGTAGTCTGTCTTATGATTTATTTGTGATTCCTTTCAAATCATGGAAATAATTTGCTTGCCGTTCTCGTCCTTCAATACTGAAGCTATCATGTGCTAGAAAACGTTTAAATTTTGTGTAGTCTATTACAAATGAATCTCTCTCCAATATGCATAGGAAAGATGTCTAAGTTGATATCAATGTCCATGAACATGTCAAACTGATTAGTCTTCGTTGTTATCCGAGTCACTAAAGAATACATTAGGATGTTACGATTATGATCTAAGTTGAAAATGTGTAAGCCCCTATTTGAGCCCCATTATTTAAAACTCATTTGCAACCTTAAATTCTCCCAAAAAATAATTCTGAACATAAATCCAAAACTTTTCTCTACTTTTAACCACACATTCTTCATAAAAAAAATAATAATAAAAAAAAATCTATTCTAAAAAATGGGATACAAACAAGGGCTAAATTACAAGTCAAATTTTAAGCAGGCTTTAAGCCATAAATCACTGAAAACTAGAAAATAATGATGAAACTCAAAGGTAATAACATCAGATTGCACACATTACAAGGCAGATGCCTCTCTTTATCCAGCATTTGAGCATTTTAAAGTACACTAGCAATCTATTACTGCCACTTTTTCCTTTAATTTTTTTTTTTTTTTTATCTATCAGTCTGTAGTGACTTTTAACATTAACATCACTACAGCCTAGAATCACCTTGTTTTGCATATTGATATTTTATGTTGGTCCACATATGATGGAAGGGGAACTTGTTAAATTTTCTATAGAGATCTAGAGCTCTTCTATTTAGATTTTTATGCACCAGAGGCTCAACATTGGTACTTATGCCAATAAAACATTAATTCAACAACCAA
This sequence comes from Fraxinus ornus, assembly GCA_903798235.1. NCBI lineage: Eukaryota > Viridiplantae > Streptophyta > Magnoliopsida > Lamiales > Oleaceae > Fraxinus > Fraxinus ornus. The sequence continues at coordinate 14,214 of CAIGRF010235777.1, forward strand.
CATTACTTTCCGGAAGAGAAACAAGCTATCAACTGAACAAATACTTTCAATAAATTCATGCTTCCTAAGGAAGAAAGACCATCGAAAAAATTTTCTAGTTAAAACTTAAATAATTAAAATTTAGTGGAAAGGTTCAAGTAGAGATGTCAATGGAGTGGGTTCGCTGTGGATTCGGGGAGGGAGGTGGGCGGGCTTTTTTGCCATTACTAGGCTCAATGCAGTAGCTAGTTAGTTATATTGGTGGCATTCATATCAATAATTTCGTTTTGATAAGTACCTAACAAGAATATGTACTATCAATTAGGAATCAACATCATGGCGGTGGGATTTACTGAAAATAAATTTACTTGAAGAAATGATCAGTTTCTCGAAGTTTGCATCAGGAAAAAAAAAGTTACTTGAACAGGCATCACAAAGCACAAATGATTTCTTGAAAAAAAGATCAAGAAATTTGATAGGCAAAAAATATTGGCATGTCATGAAGTTTATCTTCCGTATGCGATCTATTTCTGTCATCTAATGCCTTCGCCTCAAATCTGTAGACTTGGTGGAACCAGGACTTGACCATGAGTTAACATTGTGATTGCAATGTCACATGGATACCGATGCATGTGTAGCTCTAAAGATACCGCTGGATGTCGAACACTAAATCTCGCATGGATTGCCATTGATCATTACACACATTGTCATTGATCATAACTAGTAGTTTGAACAATTACGATTTTTTTCATTGCACAGTAGAGGAAACCCGATCGTCATGACTTGTAAAGAATACTAGTTAAAGGACGGGTGTTACAAGGAAGGTGCCTATAAAGATGCGTTCGATAGAATTTTTTATTTTTACTTTTTAATTTTACACAAATATATCAAAGCTTTGTGGGCATAATTATTTGCAAATGGTTTGGGGCCAACAAGAGTTAGCCCATATTTGATTTGGCTAAAAAAATTTAAAAATTTAAATTAAATTAAGTTAGAGTAAAAATTAATTTTAAGAATATATTTCATGAATTTACAAATTATATATTTCATTAAATTTATATAAAAAAAATATTTTTATTTAATGAGAGCCCTTCTTAGCCCTTGTTTGGATTCCTTTAATTCCAACACACATTATCACTTTTCTTTTCAATTACACATTTTTTAATAAAATAATATTACACATAAATAAAATATTTTTTTAAACATACATTCTTTAAAAATTATTATGACAAAATACAAATTTTTTTTCCCCCAAAATTAATTATAGTGGAGCTCAAACAGGTTTCAACACCATAAATTACATTAACCTGCCAGGCTGAGATAAATCGCAGTTGCAACACCGAGCGCGTAGGCTCCAACAGCCGCCCCAATAACTCCCTTCCCGGGCTTCACAATCAACCCAACACCAGCAATCCCAGCAACCCCAAGTGGCACTCGCTTCAACACCTCCTTCCCAGCGTTCGAAATGACGGCGTCTGTAAAAACCTCCACGGAGAATGCTTTGAATTCCACTTCATCAAGCAACGACTCATCACTTTCGACTTGTCGAGCTGACCGGCGAGAAAGAACAGTTTTATAAGCCCGGTCAACCTGGTCCCGGTTCGGGGGATGCGGAACCCACTTGGAGATGAGCGGGAGGGAACGGAATAGGGTGTGGTGGAGGTTTTCCGTGGCGGTGAAGAGTTGGTACGGTTTGACTCCGGGAAAGGCGTGCTGGGCTAGAGAGAGGCACTGAGTGTATGCTGATTCGGAGGCTGCGTTGAACTCGGGCGAGTTGTGAAGAGCGAGTGCGACTCGCTTTGAAGCCGAGAGCCCCATATCTCTGATTCTTTTTTGGTATGTTGGATCTTTGATATTTCACACATTTAATCGAACACACGTGTTTGGTCCGACCCGTGTTTGACCCAATATTATATCCGACCCGGATTCATAGAAGAATGGATTTTCAGGGGTTAGGAATAAACCCTTAAAACTGTCGACCTCTCCTACCTTTTCACAGCTTTTAGGGTTCCTAAATCCATTGTTTTATTAATGCTATCTTTAATTTATTATCCTTTTTGCTGTTGAAACTTATTTGAGTATAAGAAGGTAATTTGTTTTCTTTAACCTACTATCGTTTGTTCTAAAAATTTGAATTTCGTTTTTTTTGCCCTTTCTTGTTAGATTATTCTGATGAAATCAGCATTTTAGATGTTTTTCCTTCAATTATAATTCACAAAACTTCGGCAGCTAATGTCTATGTGTGCACAATGCATACACGGGAATTATTGTTTGATTATTCTTCACCCTCTTTTAATTCTAGTCTTATGCTATTGAAATCAGTCTGTTGTATGTTATTAGAAGCAAGATGAAGTTGAAGAAGCAAAAGCGACATCGCAGAGCTGTGAGATTTTACACAGCTTGCTTCGGTTTTAGAGAGCCCTTCAAAGTTCTTTGCGATGGAACTTTTGTGTACCATCTTCTGGCGAACCGCATCACTCCAGCTGACACTGCTCTGGCGAATATTCTTGGCGCAACAGTCAAAATCTTTACTACGAGGTTAAGAAATTTGACCTAGCAATGTTCCTCATTTATTCATATTTATTATATTGTTTGCGTCGCATCTTATATACTTAGAAGTTTAAGCTTATGCTCCTCTTGAGTGGACACTTTATTCGTTAATTCAGTAAATTTTCAACTTTTTGGTCACAGATGTGTTCTTGCAGAGTTGAAAAGCCTTGGTGACTCATATTCTGATTCGCTTAATGCTGCCCATAATCTTATAACTGCAAGGTCACCCATCTTTTCTCCCCCATCTCTCAATCTTCTGTTATTGATATGATAGTCGATGAATGTTTTTTAACCGATACTTCTATGATAGTAGTCTTTGTCAAACAAATACAGAAGTATACAAATTTACTCAAGTTAAGAAGCCTACCCCTGGAGAATTTAGTCGTTGACCTGATCCTTTCTATGCATGAATCTATTCCACAGATGTGATCATGAAAAGAGAAAGAGTGCCGTGGCCTGCATAACGGAAGTTATTGGAGAAAAGAACCCTGAACATTTCTTTGTTGCAACTCAGGATGCTGAGTTAAGGAGGAAGTTGCAAGAGGTTTCTACAGCTTTTTCCCTTCCAATATATGTTATTTATGCTTAATACTGTCTATTTTGATAGTTCAAACGTCTAGTTCTCAAGAGATGGTTGTGTGTTCAAGTGCGTTAAATTAAAAAGTTGTATCCCTTGTTTAAGTTATTATCAGATTGATGTAGCCCAAATGGACACATCTGTACCTCTTTTAATTTTAAACAACTTATGGTGGCAGATACCTGGTGTGCCTGTTGTCTATGCTCTTAGAAATTCTCTCTTTCTTGAGCGGCCATCAGGATTTCAACACCAGTTTGCCAGGACTGCTGAAGAAGAACGATCACATATGAATGAGTGGGAACATAAATTGTTGAAGAAAAAGAAGAAAGTAGTTGTTGAAGGAGCAGCGGATGCTTCTGATGCAAATGACATCAATGAAGATCATATGTTAGATACTCATGTTGTCAAGGCAAACGTTAAAAGAGAGAGAACAAATGTGAAGGATCAGGTTCAGTTCAAGCGAAAGAAAGCGAAGGTAAGATTCATATAGTCTTTTTTAACCCTAAACTGTGTCCAAAACGTTTCACTCCTGGGAAGTGGGGAGAAAGAGAGAGTGGAATAGGCTTTGATTCCAAGTCCATATCCGTGTAGTTCTAATTCGTTATTTCTTTTATTTGTTGCTGCTACTTCTCAATGGGCATGGGTTAAGTTTCTCAATGCAAGTTGGTTGTTTTGTAATCGCTAAAGCATATTGTAGTAATTGTTATATGCAATGACACACCTCCACAGGATGTCTCAACAAGCACATGTTTTATTCCTTATTTTGTGCATTTCAGGGTCCGAACCCTCTATCGTGCAAGAAGAAGAAGACTGATGGGAATATAAATGCTTCTTCAGAAAAGGTGCGTGAATATTAATGGTTTTCCCTGTACTACTTGTTTATCCTGCCTTTGAACATTTGACCCGAACTTGGGATGTACTCAGGAGTATACTGTTAATTGAATGATGGTACATGTATGTAATCAACCAAATTTTTAACGAGGTTAGAATTTCCATAAATAGTTGGGAAACTTGATTGACATGATGAATGTTTTCCCCATGTCATCTTTGTTTCTTAATAAATTGTGAGGGTCTGAATGCCAGTCATTGATCTAGATATTTATGGTGTCATATCAAAAAACAAGGTTTCAAATGGGTATGTCCATGCCCATTACACTCTAAGGCCCTCCTTCAGCCAGGTCTGCTCCCCTGATTTGCTTTAATAAACTACCAAAAAAGAACAACCCAGCCCATGAACTTGCAAGACAGAAGAACTACTGCTTAGTGCATCACAGAAATTAGTGACATTTTAATAACTAGCTGACTTCCTTTTGCCTTCCTAGAACAACTGAATTCCTTCGAACACATGCTGATAAAGGTATCTCCAAAGGTAGACAAATAGGAATCACAATGTCATATATGTAAAACATTTGTGAAGCAAAGTGTTGCAAGAAGTCATTGGTTCACTCAAATGTTACTTCAAATGGAGCATTTGACCATTCTCTCTCTCTCCTTTTTTTTTGTTGTTGTTGTAGAAGTGCTTCTCATAAGAAAGCATGCAACTAGCAAGAGAGTTGTTGAACAGGAGACTAGAAGAATACTTGACTTGACTAAAAACTGGTTAAGATATACAAATAATGTATTTAATGTGTTTGGTTGGGTGGGGGAAAAATGGATTGGGGGGCAGATGACCCCCTGTCCCCTTACTTAGCTTGCACTATAGCATATGGGAGAACAATTATACTGTGAAAGGACTCCTATACTAGCCTCACCCAATTTTCTATTTGCATATCTTAGAACGCCTAGTCATTTAAATCCCTCCCCGAGCGAATAGTATGTAAGTTAACGGCTTGGGCTAGGGTTGGGTCGTTCCAAATAAGTGGTATAAAAGTGTAACTGAACAAAAGTAAGATTGCTCTCATTCTTGTGGATTTTTGCATATCCCACTGTCGTGTTGGTGTGCGTGTGCGCGCACATGGGTGTTGGAGGTGAAGGGGGTTTCTAGTGGTGTACAAAATGATCAGAAATCATTTCTTGTTCTGTATTTTTTTTTTACTTTGCTTGTGAGATGATGATTTTGATTGCAGGAAAGCAAGATAGTCGATAACACTACGAGAAACAGGAGTACAAAACGCAAGAGGTCAAGGAAAAGCAAAAATGTCACCGAGGCAACTGTTTAATGGCATATGGCACGTCCAGTCCTCAGAATTTCTGATTATTCCTGGAGCTTGTTAGCTATTTGAGTCCAAAATTGATGGACGCACGATAAGGCTGCTCTATATGCGAGTCTAAAGTCCACTTGTATTGGATATTTGAGCGATACTTGGCATACATGTATACACTTGCTACATACAAAGACATTGATCTTGCTAAGTTACGAGCCTCTTCACCAATGCGCGTGATTTTAAATTTTAAAGGGCATCTTAAAGTATAATTAAAGATAAAGAGTAGTATTTTTTTTTTTTTTTTCCATGATACTTTAATTTCTCGTTTTCCGTCAACTTCTCCACTAGTTACGTTGTCATTTTTCCAGTATTTCGAAATAAGTCCATGTTTGGTACAAATTAAAATTTTCATTTTCATTTTCATTATATTCATTTTCAACTACACATTATTCAATAAAATAGTATTTTTCATCATATCAATAATTTTTTTGTCTTCTTCAACTAGACATTTTCCATCAATTTACTATTCTAGAATACATTTTTCCAATCGTAACAGTAAAATTATTATATATAGTGTGCATTTGGCCCGTTATAGTCGGAGAACCAAATTAACGCTCTATTTAAAACTTGGATAAATCTTAATGTACCTAAAGTTATACTTAATTTTTTACCAAGTGGACACTTGGCGCCCCCTATTGGAGGGGAGATAAAAAATTATGTAAACCTTTAGGTGAGTGTAGCATGATCCTTAATTTATATTGTCGGATTCATCCACTCTTCCCATCAGAGATTGCAAGTGGGAGATGGGTTTTGTCCTATTATAAGCATATGATTAGTCATCAAAGATTTGTCCGATCAATTAAATTTTCTTCAAATCCATGGATTGGCTTGCCAATATATTGGCGTACTTTTTTGACCCACGGTATATATACTGTGGGAAAGGGCCAAATTTATTTGGCCATACTTGTGTGAAGATAGATTATCCCATTTTCTTTTGTATATAACCTTTTCTTTCCTTTTAATTTTTTTGATATTGAGTATGGTCTAGGGTCGATTGAAATGATTTGATAAGAGAAATGTGAAATTTTTGTTTATATTATGATTATTGTTCTTTCTTCAAAGGAAAATCTCATTTGTCAATCTTCGCATAACCATTAAGATCACATATATTTTCTATTAAGATATTACCCCGCAGAGTTAGCCATATAGAAATCTCTCATCGTAACATTTAACTAGGAGTCACACCTTCTGACCTCTACATAAATTCATAGATTCATCTTGCTCATATATAATATAGTCTAGCTAGGACATGGCTCTAGTGTTGAGGTTTACTCAAAAATTAGTTAAACAATTAGTTGAAGTAGCTCAATCTCTCTATCATCCTCATGTCTAGATCTAGCTAATTTGGGGTGCTAATATTGTGATCATAGCTTGTTATTAACACCAAAATCTTATGTATTAAACCATGTTTACAGAAAAATTTTAACAGAAGTTTTACACCCATTCACATGTGTGTGGGGTCCACCGAAATAAAAAATGAAATAAAACCCTCTACATTGTGTGTATCTAATTTTCTTCTGTGAAACCATACTTCTGTATATGAAGCATGGTTCAAAGCTTATTCGCTTACGGCTCACATGCCTCGTATTTGATGATTATTGGCTACTAGTCATTGAAGTCAATCAACATTTAGATGACATGACTTAGTATTGATATTTTGCCANCCCCTATTGGAGGGGCGCCTGTGCCCACAGGCGCCCCTCCAATAGGAGGGCGCCAAGTGTCCACTCGGTAAAACATTATGTATAACTTTAGGTGATTGTAGCATCATCCTTAAAACTTTAGCTATAGAGTCTATTGGACTCTTAAAATAGAGTTATTAAAGAGAATGAGGCTATTAAAGAGCCTAGCGAAGGTCCTCTTGGTATGAATATGGCTTGGAAGTTATCCTTCTGGTAAACTGTCTCGATGATTTTATGTAAATTCTCTCTCTGGAACAAGAATGATGTCTTCCCATTCTCTCACTTTTCTCCTCTTCTTTTACCTCTAAGTATCCCTTATTTTATGTATATCAAAGAAAATTCATGAGAAAAATATTTCCCTACTCGTTTGAACTGTCAAAAAATTCATTTTGTAATAGACAGTAGCTATAAAGGGAGAAATCAAGAATTGCCAAAAATCCCATGAAGAAATGATTAGTTACTCCAACTGGCTTCAAAAAGCACAAAAACAGATGATTTCCTGATTAAAAAAGATTTAAGAGATTTGGCAAGGCAAAAAAAAAAGTGGCCTACCATGAAATTTATATTCCCTTTGCAGCCTATTCAATCTCTTCGTCTCCAATCTATGCTGCAGACTTGGTTAACACCGTGATCGAAACTTGTCAACATTGTCGCCAGGACAACCCTGGCATGATCTGAGAATCTACTAGTTTTTAAGATACTGAAATTCTCCCTTGGAGAAGGCGAGGCATGTTGTCAATAGGCGTCGAACATTGATCTTGCATGGATTGCTGATAATTAGATTATATGTTTGTTGGAACACGTCTAGTAAACATGAGTGGACGTAGTTCTCGAGCAGTAAAGGAAACTGGATAGCCATGACTTGTACGTGTGTTTAAACTCCGTAGGTTTTTATAAGAAAGAAAAGCTCTGCTATCATCTTAGTAATAAAAAGATGATGGGTGTTCTTATGTATATGATATTATAGACGAGTAATAAAGAGCGAATAAAAGATCATTCCCATGAGAATTATGTATTTAATTAGATTTCAATTAATACTAGCTTTAAGTAAAATAGTAAAATTGTATGGAGATCGATGATTGCAAAGTGAATTCTACAACTAAAATTAACTAATTTTTTTTAACTAAACTATTATGCGTTTATAAAAACTCAATTAAATAAAATTACTAGGACCTTGAATCCCTATATTCTTTTATTTTAATATCAACTCAAGAAATCGACAATACTTATATTTTTACTTCACAGTCAATGTTCCTGTTTTATTTAATAATTCCGTTATAGTAATATTAAAATTATCTTCACATATAACCCTACTATATATCTTTATGAAGGATGACAATTATAAAAATAAGATCATGCCAAGTATAATGATATATCTCTATTTCCTATTGAACTTTACAATAAATGTTACTACGTTCTAAATTCATTCCTTCTCTGAACGGAATAAAAATCACAAATCTATTGAATTATAGATAAAGTAATTGAAAGAATTAATAACCGAACAACCATTCAAATGAAACAAGTGTTTGACCCTCAAGTCTTTAAATTAACATCAAAACTTCAGAGTATAGGACAGTAGGACAATTAGTTGAGCATCATAATATTACAAAAACAAGGTTTGGAATGATAATACATCATTCGGATTTCAATTGTAGAGAAAAGGGAAAATAATTCTTGAACTCTTGAATCACTTCAACAATTCTTGAATAAACTTCTTATATCCTCATCGTCTTCTTCCAAAATCCAAGCAAAAATATTGAATTTGTGTATGATTTTGTATTTATGTTATGAAATATTCCTTTTTCAACGATAGATGAAATTCTCTATGTATAGTTCCAAGATTAGGGTAAAATTTGTGGCCCATCCTCATTCCATATCAAAGTCTAATTGGATTAGGAGAGAAAATTAAGGCTGCCCATATAACTCTAGGATCACATGTTTCAAGAGTTGTGATCGCATGGTTCAACCTCAAAGCATGCTGGGTTTGGCTTTTCTCTACTAGTTGTCACAAGGTTTATCTTTCAACTCTTTACACTTTAGTCCCCATCATCCACAATAACCTGAAATTGGTCCTTCACAAAATCCGAAAAGTCAGGAAATAAGTCCTTAAAACTTTTCAAATGTTGAATTTCTCTTCCCAAACTTGTGAATTTTCTCCGATTACTATAACAATGCTTCTTATCAATCACGTGCAATTCGTTTAGCCTTCAATTTCCACGAATTCACTACAATTAAAGTTCAGTATAATCATTTTCTCTCCAAATACATCCAAGTCCAGATTTTTGCTACAATTAACATAATTACACAAATTAGATAGATGTCCACCCAATTAACAATAATTTATCAAGTAAAAAAAAAAAAAAGCACGAACCTAGATACATGGAACATGGTAACACTATATCAAAAAGAAATGCCATACTAACTAGAACCCCACCACAAAGATACTTGAATGTCTTGATTTGGTTATAAATTAGACCCCTTTTTATAGTTAAAAAAAGTAGCTATTGTCTATGGAAACTTTAAATACCCTTTTTCTCTTTTGGATATGGGCAAGACAACACAGAACTGAAGTAATCTTGAAGTAATACTGTCAGTAGTAAGTAGTTCTATTGATAACTGTGAATTGCATTGAGTATACCACTTACTAAATGCCATATTAAGTCTTGTATGGTCATGTTTAGTATGTGAATTGAATAGGATGAACATGACGATTGATAAATTTTGTTACATATCCTTTGCTCTTTAATTTTGAAAGATTAAATTTGCCGAATATTTTAGACCCACTTGCGGAATTAATAACAATAAAAAGCAACAAGTCACTTATTAATTGTTTTTAGATGATTAAAATAATTAATTTCTATATTTAAAAATCACAATAGATCAAAAACAGTAAATAAATATGAACACCAAATATGATCATGGAGAAAAACCTCTTCAATAGGTACAAAAACCTCACTATAAATGACATGACTTACAATATGGTTCAGACTCAACTAAATTATATTAACAATAATTTTGAGGTTGAATCAATATAATTAATTGAATGTGTTTATGATCTTCAACAATGAGATCTCTTAGAAAAATAACGATTCAACACATCTTAGACAAAGTAGGGCTTGTATATTTATGATGGGTAGTATTTGGGGTTGTACAATAATATTGTTAAAAGTGTTTAAAATTGCAAATTAGGGTTTCACGAAATACTAGGATTTTGCTGATGCTCGCCTGATGTTGGGGGTTTCGCTCGAGCAAAATGTTGGTGTTAGGCTAGCATCATCATCACTGTTTTGGGCACTTGAGTATGATCTTGGCGTTGAGCTAACATTATTTTGAAAACTTTAATTCCTTATTTCATACTTGAGCCCTAAGACTTCTATTTGACCTATACAACCAATCCCATCTCTTTAACTTTATTTATAACTCAAATAACCTAGATTTTGTCTAAGGAATAGCCAATTACAAGTAGGAGACCTAACAAATTTTCCAATCCCGTTGTGTCTATCATAAAATAAGATGAACATTGTAAATACCCTAATCAGAGAACAACAGAAATAGAGTCTCCATATTGTCCTGTGCATGATAGCATGCAGTGGATACTGTAGATAGAACAAAAGGATGTCCCTCATAAAGCACTAAATCCTAGTGTTAGAGGCTATCAATACTGTCAGTTTATGACTAATTCTTCATTTTTGAAGCTTGGAGAAACAGTTCCTTGGGCAATAAATTAAAGATTATTATGCAATTTTTCCAATCAAACCTTAAAGGAGAAAGTAAATCCTCAACTGTACATTATAATTGTTGTTCGTGAATGAACGTCAAAATATTTGTTAAATCGCCACATAATCTCACGTGTCCAACCTTATAAAGTTATACATCGTATCCCAACCTGGACTAGAGTCTAGAAATTTGAAGTGAGGCATATTTACGGATAATATTAACAATTTAGTTAATATTTGGATTATTTTCATAATTGGAGGCTAATTGTGCCTAAAATGAAAGGTTGAAGATTAAAACAATAATGCCTTTTCCTTATCAGAAAATGACTGCAAACCAATTATTAAGCCAATTTGCTATCCTTTTACTGTAGAGCCGTGCTCCTTGTCCCAGCTCAATGGCCGAGACAAGGACAAGGGCGCCCACTGGTGCCCCCCCTATTGGAGGGGATGCTGCGCCCTTGTCCCTGTCATTGAGTCGGGACAAAGGGCTTTTCCCTTTACTGTATTCTATTCATTATTTGAGCAAGTTGGCACTCACTTTATGTCTATGGTTGGTCCCATATTTTAACATCAGTGTGACTAAAAATTCATAATTACGACGTTCCTTGAATTCTATACCAGGTATACAGATATTCCAAAGAATATTTCATGTAATGCTACATTTTTTTTTCTGGCTACATTTTGGGTTGGATAATCCAAATTTGAAGAATTTGAGCACTTCTGTAATTCTGTTCAAGAATTTTCTTTATTTAGATGGTATTTTGTCCCTCTGATAATTAGATCAAAGTTTTTGGCCGACCAAATTCAGAAGATAGTGAAAAGGAAATAAAGAGGAAGATATTTAAAGAAACCAAATAAGAAAACCTGGCTGGACGAGTGACACTAGGTCGCTCACCGATAAATAGAAGTTTGCAAGTTTAGCCTCAAAAATTGAATTATCATACGATGTTGAAAATTATGAATTGTTTGTCTTCCTGTTTCAAAGTAGAAAATCCTATTTGTAGGGTTACAAATAACTGTAATAGAAAATATTGCGTCATAATCACAAATCAATTATTTAAGGAGAATAATGTATACCACACACAATTGGGAAAATATCGCGAAGAATAATATCTATAGTTTTTGTATCTTCAACAAATACATCCAGATGGAAACTTTTTCCACGACAAAGGAAAAAAGGGGAGGAAAAAAAAAACACAAGGACATTGTTTTACTCGTACACACAAGTGCAAATGAAAGCATGAAGCACAAAAACACTAAAAATGAAAAAAGATAAATGGTACTTACTCTATATCAATAAATATTATAAATGCACCCAATGATCACAAAAGCTTTGCCACTGCCGACACTGACTAGAGTCTAATACAAAGACACTTTGATATCTTGCTTTCCCTGTCAATTTTTAGGACAAAAAAGGATGGCCCTCATAAAGAATAAAAATCTTAACCCTGTTTGACAATCGTTAAAATAACTCCTTGTTTTTTGCAAACTCATTTTCAACTATATATTCTCATAATAAAATTGTTAAAGATATGGAAAGAATAATCTCTATAATATTTTTCCAATAGTGTATAATTATTTTCCTTAATATTTAATTGATTTTAGAGTTATTTATAGCCCTACAAATAGAGTCTTTTACTTTATAATATTTTTCACAAAAATATTCTGCACGAAAACTTAAATCTTTTTCTTACTTCTTAACCACATTATCCAAAAAAATTACTATTTCAAAACTTGTTTTTCCAATAAAAATAAAATAAAAAAAAATCTCATTTTAATCATTTTAATGATTGTCAAAGAGGGTTTAGTATTAGAGGCTATCAATACTTTCTTCATATTGAAATTCTTCATTTTTGAAGTTTGGAGAAATAGGTCCTTAGGCAATAAATTGACGAGTAACTATACAATTTTTCCTATTGTATTGTCTTCCTATAAAAAATTATAACTTTAGTCCTCAATTTATTGCCTGATTAGGAAGTTGGTCATCAGCCTTTAAAAGAGCAAGTGAATCCTCAACTTTAAGCTATAATTGTTGTTAGTGAATGAAGGAATCTGTCAAAATATTTGTTAGATTATTGTTGACCTCGAAAAATGGCTCCAACGTGACCAACAAAAGAAGTTTTCAAGTCAACTCTTTCCTGCACACGTAGCACTTGTGTCAGCCACCCATGGTCTCTCCCGGAGGGGTTGGGAGCGGCCGCAAGCACTCCGACGGTCAAGTCAGTTTATGTTTAATCGGAAAATAGTTCACTGGCGGTGGAACACTCGCCGGAGAGAGGGTACATAATGGAAAATATGCTAATGTGTGGGGGAAAGAAAAATGATATCAAATTTGCACAAGCTTGCGCTATAGTTGGAGTAAAAAAAACGAGATTCCAATTCTTCTTCAGGCGCAAGTAGGGTGTATTTATACCAAGGATGGGAAGAGGAGAGCCGTCGGATGAGGAGACACACGTCATGAGATCCTTAGGGCTTGTCCCATTCTAGGTGTCAATCTGTCTTTCCATATGTTGGCTGGTATTGAATGTTTCTGACAAAAGCAGCTGGATTTGACCGTTTTGGTCCTGCCATACGTCCCATCAATCAGGGATTTGACTTTGGGAAGATCCTTGTATGAGAGATCTTTGTTGGGGCGAGGCAAGACAGGAGCGGGGTCGTAGAAGCGGAGTATGGGCCTTTGCATTTGCGAGGTATCGCGGATGAGTTCGGTTCCTTTGTTAGAGTGTGACCAGTTCGTCCCTAGAGCGATCACTTCGGCTTATGCAGTCAGTTCGTCCCATGCGCAATCACCTCGGCTGGCATGTGGCGTGGTGCGGGGCAATCCCTGCCAACACATGGCAGGTGAGGTGGTGGGCCTGCCTCAAGCCCGTAACAATTATCATGTAGTCTCACATGTTAAATCTTACGACGAAGTTAGATTTCGTATCGCAACATAGGTTGGAGGCATATTTTCAAGATAATTTAGTTGACATTTGAACTTTTTCCATAATTGGAAGCTGATTGTGCCTAAAATGAAAGGTTGTGGATCAACGTGCTCTTTAAAAGATTGAAGATTAACTTACTATAGGAACCAACAATTCACTTTGACTATCAAGACATGAGGTAGAAGAAGTCACTACAATAAAGTTTATTCTTTACGGCATGCATTGTATGTCGTAAATAACTCTTCATGGCGTACAACAAAACGTTGTATAAAGCAATGTCGTAAATAGTTATTTTTGTTGTAGTGAGGGTCTCATAAACCATAAAAATCACATGGTTAAAGGCTATTGATTTCCACACAAATCAATATGAAGCCAATTTGCTATCTTTTTACCGTATTCTCTAAATTATTTGAGCAAGTTGGCACTTTATGTCCATTCGTGGTTGGTCCAATATTTTACCATCGGCATGACTAAAAATTCATAATTACGACGTTCCTTGAATTATGTCCCAGGTATGCTATTATTCCAATGAATTTGGTATGTGATGCTACATTTTTCTTTTTTCCTTCTGGCTACATTTGGGTTGAATATTCCAAATTTGAAGAATTTGAGCACTTATGTTCAAGAATTCTCTTTATTTATAATGCATTTTGTCCATAAGATAATTAGATCAAAGTTTTGGATGATGAGATTTCATATAGTCTAGCATCTATTTATTAAAACTTATTTTTCTTCAAACTTATTTTCAATCATACATTTAATGAGATTCATGATTTCTATCTAACTTTTTAACCATAGTTTTCATTAACTTTTATCTAAATGACTAAATATACTAAAAATCTAATTTTTAGTATTAAACAAAACAAGGGCTTAGCATGATATCAAAGAATTGAAATATTTTGAATTTGAGTCTTTTTGTAAATCATTTATAAATATTTTAACGTCTATTTAACAACGTGCAATGCACAAACAATACCTACATACAAAAAGTCATTTACCTTAAATTTCACTTGCTAAGGTAATATTCAATTGGATCTACATGCATAAAGTCATTTATGTTAAATTTTACTTCTAAGGTAAGAGCGTCTTCAACAATTCTCATTGTGTTAAAAGGCATTTTGAAGTATAATTAAAAATAAAGAGTTGGGGTCAGGAGTATAAGGGGTATTCGAACCCTGGTCAACTTGGGCATAATCTGCAGTTTACCTCCGCCAGCTACTGAGGGGCTAGTGGCTGGTGGTCCAGGAAATTAGTCTGGCTAAGCTGGGATATCTGGGTACTAAAAAAAAAAAAAGCATTTCTTACAAATCCAATATGCTATTTATAGTTCATCTTTATGACTTTTTTGACAAACTATTATGGTTCACTGTTGTATTAAAATTACGTAAGTGAACGATATTGTAAAGAAGTAATAAAGTGGATATAAGAGTTTAGATTATCGTTTCTTCAAGGATTAAGTATTTAATCTAGTTCCAACTAAATCTAACTTCAATCGAATAGCAAGACTTTCAAATAGTTTTATGTTAACAGATTCTATCTAATTAATTGGGAAACTTTTATGATACTTAAGTAACTACAAACACTTGGACTTCGAATTTTTCTACATTCATCCATTTAAAAATCAATTCAAGATTTAGACAACACTTATTTGTACTAATCAGAACTGAATGTACATTGCACGTTATTTTGAAATATTTATAAGTGCTGTAAAAGTAATTTTTGATACCAATATCATGGTAGGATTTGATGAGTGTCAAACGAACTAAAGAAAATAAAATTTAGAATGAAAATTTAAGCTCAAAATTCTGATTCAATTTTTTTGTGACAATGAAATGCTACAAATGAACAATATTTTTATACTACATTTGTTGCACAAGAATAAATTGTTAATACATTAATTTAAACACCATTAAAATTTCTAGACACATGAATAAAAATAAATTCATCTATAATAACTCTTGATTCATGTAGATCAAGGTTCATCAAATTAAGATTCGTTGAGTCTAGATTATTATGAATGTTAATTAATTGAGAACTGATGACACGAAATTCATGACAAGAATTTTTTAGTATTGAAAAACGAAATGTAAGCTTTATTGAAATAACTGAGTTGTAGTAGGGTTAAAATCGTCCAAAAATGATTCTTATTTAACGTGATATTTAATATATTATAGATTATAGATATAAAGATCCCCTAATTTGTTCAATAATATCTCTCGAGTAAAATTAAATATATTCTTGCATGACTTTCCTATATATCTATGAATGACACAAACAAGTAAAGATTAAATCATAAGAATATTAATAATATCATGCAGAGTATATAAGTATATTTCAATCTCATATTAGGCTTTATAATGATTGTTACTACATTCTATAATTCATATTTCTCTCTTAAATGTCAATAGAAATAAATATTAAAATATCAAAGCATAAAGTTCAATGTTATCCTATAGTCTGTACATTTATCCGAGCATCATAATAATACAATAACACGAAATAAATAGATAAAACATAACCAGAAATAAAATAGTAGAATGAAGATGAAATGAATCTTGAATTATTACATCTCTTCAATGGCTATTTGATCAATCTCCTTTGATGATTCTTCTTCAACCTAAGCAATTTTGTATGAAAGTTGCGTGGATAGGTATTTTGTATCAAATCTTCTATAAAGCTTGAAAGAAATATGGATTTGTAAATTAAAAGCTTCCTCATTAGGCTTCTTCTTTGTAAAATATATATAATTTCTGCCTCTAAGAGGCCTTTAATTGTTGGATGAAGGTATATATTTATAGACCCAATAATTAGATAAAAAATCTTACCCTAATTGCTTTACAAATAGAAGTTGATTTGAACGAGAAAACCAATTTTGCCGTTCACACAATGTAGTGTGGTGTGATTGCATGGCTAAATTTTTGGCTCTCTGCTGAAATTTCTTTCTACCTTGCGATTGCAAAGATTGAGCCTTACGATCGCAAGGTTTATCATCTTTTCTCATTTGAAACTTGGTCCCTTAATTTTCTCTTTTGTCTAGTTTGAGCCCTTCCTATAGCATCTTGGATCCCCCATCTTTGGATCTGGACAATTTACTCCTCCACACTCGAAAATCATTAATAATTGATCAAATGAAAGTTTCAAAAATTTGTAATTTAATCCTCAAGCTTTTCAATTGTTGAATTTAACTTTCGAAACTTGTGAATTTCTTTCAATTAGCCTCTTAATTCTTCAATCACGTATAATGTAGATCATCTTAATTGCACCCATTGACTCCATTTAAGCTTCAAAGCAGTTTTTTTTTCACGCCAATTGTATTCAAATAAGTATTTTCTTACAATTAATATATTTAACACGAAATGATTTTTGTCCGATATACAACCTCAACTTGAGCTTTCTCTAAGTTTCACTTCATTGCATTGACTCAAGTCTCTTTATCCTCCTTTGCTCCCGACCAGATATCCGTTAAGTCATCCAGTACACATCTCTAAGCTTACAAGCGAGTTCATTCCAAACTTGGGTTGGTGTTAAGAAATTTAAATGAGGCACATATCGTGGTGACTACATGACAATTTAATTGAGATCTGGACAATTCTCGTCATCTGAGAATGATCGTCCAAGACAATGAAAAGCTGAGGGATCATCTTTCTCTTTGTTAAGGTTGTATACAAACTTAATACACCGAAATAAATTAGAAACACTAACATTGCAATTTTCTCCATCCGGAAAAGACTTAAAGGGATCCAAACAAATCAAGTATATATGAAGCCAAATAGCCAATTTGCATTCTTCACGCTATTCACTCCATTATTTGAGCAACTTGGTAGTCACTTTATATCCATTCTTGGTTGGTCCCATATGTTTTAATGTCGGCATGACGGAAAAAATCTGGGTGTGTTTGATGGATATTATTGAGGAAAGAATGTATTTTAAATAATGATATGATGTGAATTATGTGGTTAAAAAGTAAAGAAAAATTATTGATGTGATGAAAAATATTATTTTATTGAAGAATGTGCGGTAGAAAATAAGTTTTGAAAGAATGTGTGTCAAACATGGACTTAGTTTATAGAGTTCCTTGGATTTTTATCCCAGGTATACAGTTGACATTCCAAATGCTTAGGGTGGAATTGTTCTCTTGCCCACGGTGGGCAGAGTAAGACTGTCCACCTGCTAATGTAGAAAGGGTTCTCACAAAATGGGAGAACTCAACGTTGGGTTCTCTCCGAATGGGCATAATAAGACTTCCCACCGTGGGCAAGAGGACACCACTGATGCTTAGGGTGCCACATTTTTTTCCTTTTTGGATAAAACAAACAAAATGCTCGTGGATGGGAAAATACAAATTCGAAGATTTTGAGCAATTTTTAAAAGAATTGGTCAAAAATTCTTCTTTATTTAGATTGATTTTTTGTCAAGGTTTTAGATGATGAGATGTGATATATTATGTTATCAAAGAATTCGAAGATTTTACATTTAATCATTTATAGAAGTTTTATGCATCAAATATTTATCCATAGTGTCATAATTACAAGAAAATCAGTTTTTATCAGCATTATTTTCTTTCTTATATCCATGTACCCAAATCTTTGGACCTAAATCCAAAAAATTATGCCCCGTACGATGTTGATTAAAATCAGATTTTTAATAAATTTTGAAAAAAGTTGGTGAAATAAATAGTTGAAAAATTGTGAATTCCATAAAATACGTGGTTAAATTAAATTAATGGTTAACTTTGACTTAAATTAAAATTTAGTTTTTAATCACCAGGGTATGTCTCTTCAATTTTACTGTCCAAGATTCAAGTATAAATATGACCTGGAAACTATCCTCCTAGCAAAACTTATCTTGTTGATTCTATGCAAACTCTCTCTAGAATAAAGAATAATGGCTAATTCACATTCTCTCACTTTTCTCCTCTTCATTCACTTGGCCTTTTCTCTGAGTTTCACTTCTTTTGCGTCAACTCAAGTCTCTTCATCATCCATTGCTTCCGACCAGATCAAGTTCTGGTCGGAAAATGTGCACAACAAAATGCCAGATTCTGTCTTCAAAAAACTATCCCCGTTAACAAAAAGGGATCGCGATTATTACAAAAAAATGATATCCGAAAACGATTTCTCAGAAAATCCCAGTTTTTGCTCACTTGCTAAACTCTCTTGTTCATCTGAATTAATCAATTTTCAGCTGAGAAATTTTTACGCAGGCAATACGTACAATTGTGCTCCTTCCAATAAGGTAGACAAATTTTCTTACTTCAGGATCTCAACCCTTACAGAAGGAAATAAGTTCCATCTCTCAGATTTAGAAGAAAAAATTCCAAATCGAGCATTTCTCCCTCAAGAAATAGCATCAAAAATTTCTATCAGCAGAAAAAGCATTACAAAACTATTTCCCCAGTCCTTTGAACTGTCAAAAAATTCTATGGAAACAACACTTTCTTATTGCAATGCAGAAGCTATAAAGGGAGAAATCAAGAATTGCCCAAAATCCCTTGAAGAAATGATTAGTTTCTCAAAGTTTGCCTTAGGCAAAAACAAGTTACTTGCA
>CAIGRF010235817.1:17158-34076 GCA_903798235.1 Fraxinus ornus
TTAGATTTATTGCTAGTAAGATATAAATATATATTGAATTCAATAAATTAATGTCATAAAAGTAGACAAACAAAAAAATATACAGCGAAATCGGACCAAACCGTTAAGTTTAGGTTTAAGTTTTTTTTTTTTAAATTGTTCAAAATGGTTTGGTTTAGGTTTGAGTTTTTCTCAAACCGGTTTAAACGGTTTGATTTGAAAATTTGTCAAAAATCGGACCGCTTACACCCCTAATTTTATCCTTAATATTATACATTTTATTGCCCAAAATGTCATTCCGTCCATTTCCATCCAAATCCACCACAAGTGAACAGGAATCTTTTTCTTTTTCTTCAAAATGTAGGGTATTTCTATCTTACATTTTTTTCCTATTCACCATTACGCTAAACGTGACCCAATACATACCAGATTTTCCCACGAGGAGTTTTCTCTCTCGCTTGAACAATCTTCCCCAACTTCAACATTATTCGCCTTCTCATCTCTTCTCGTTGCCATTGAAAGCACATAGTGAAGCGAAAGTAAGTTGTTATTTTTGGGTTGGGTATTTTTATTTGGATCATACTACGTGTACCGATTTTTTTTATCGAATTTTTTTATCTATTATTCTCAATGGGGATGGGGACCACATTGTCGAAATTATGCGGCCCGTTCATTATGTGAGAGGGTACATAATGGATTACCCCTTTTTATTTTTCATGTCCTAATTTCTTCTTTTGAGTGATTTCAAGTTTGTGAGGGGTGAGGGTTTAGCTTCTATTTCCTCAATAGTGGTGGTTATTAATGTTGCACAGGTGTATATCATCTTCCAAAACGAAAAAATTGTAGCAAAAGACGGCAATTCAACATGTCGCACATTCAATTATTGAATTTATCTCCAAAAGCATTTCGTTGCTGAAAAGCAGTTTCCCAAAATAAAAAGGGTCGAGCAATGGAGAACAGAGTCCTCAGGCCCTTACATCATTCAGATGTACAAAACTGCACGGCAAGCACAACAGCGTTTGGGAACAAAAAAGAACAAAATAGGAGATACAAGTCTCTGTACAGACACTAGTATTAAGTTGTCTTGTTGGGACAGATTGTTAAAAGTAGTCCATAGTGATCACTAGGTAAAACAGGAAGCACCATATTTTGAACCTGTTTTTTCACTTTCTTTTCCTTGCTGTAAGATAGACCAGGAATCGCATCCATCCCAATCATTTCAATTTCATTTATCTTGAAATCTCTCAACTTGCATACAAATCGATCCAGCCGTTTCTGCAGAGTCCGGTTACCACTCAACATCTTGTTTGATTTGGTGTCATATGTCCATCCAACTTCTCCGGGTCTTAGCTCTGTCCAAGCATCAATCCATCCATCAGATAAAGGAAATTGACCGTCCAACTTATCATCCCAGTTCATATCACCACAAAAAATGACATCGTGATTTTTCTCAAGAAACTTTACAGCCTCCTTCGCTTGATCTACGCGTTCCTTGCTGAACATCTGATCCCATGTTGGCGGGCCTGGACAGGGACTTTCCAGATGGCTTGTGGCAACAACCAATTCAATACCTGTCTGCGCTTCAACTTCAGCAATACAAAGTTCTCTTCCCATTATAGAGTTCTTAAAAGGTTTGCAGCTGTAGCATTTTATCGGAAGATTACTTAACTGCAAAATTATATAATAGCAGATAATGAGTTAGATTTGTGAAGAAAATACAAAGAATTTCATAAAACATTAAATGTGATTATCTCTTATTCCAATATATGCTCAAAAAATGAGATTGATCCAATGGCTTTTTAGCTGCTAACTAGCAAGTACAGAAATATCAAAGTTTGTATCAGATATTAAGGTTGAGCACACTTATAGAGCAAGAACCAAATATATATACACTCACACACACTAAAGAATTGGATATTGATGGTGCTGAGGAAACAAATATTTTAAGCCATAATACATTTAAGTTGAACCAAACCAGCTGTAAGAATTAGATGTAGGTTCGACAATGCAACACAGCATCCTAACTCATAAACAGATGTTGGAATAAAATATTACTTGCACGCAGAAATATGGCCCTGCAAATGCCGCTTCACTTGACACTGAACAGCGGTAGTCCTTCCACCAACTTGATTGCTGGAAAATTTTGTAAATATTTGGAGTAACCTCCTGCAGAGTTAAGTAAATCTAGTTGAACACCCGAATGCCGTACAAAGAGTTTTCAGCTATACGGAGTTCAGGGGAAAGAAAAGGTGTAAATGAAAAAACCTGAAAACATATAACATCAGGCAAATGCAGTTGAATAAGATCTCCAAGAGATTTCATCCTCTTTTGCACCTCAAGATCTTCTCGAAACCAAACATTGTAACTCAAAATCTTCGTTGTTTTAGGTTTAGTGCCTAGATGAGTATCACTTACAGCTGCACCTAGTGAGTGGTTTGTGACAACAAGATTTAATATTTTAGTACAACACCAAAAAAAAAAATGTAAGAGAAAAAGATGGAAATTAGCAACAATTTGATTGACAAACAAACTAAACTCATCCACAGAGAGTTATAACACTTTGTGTTAATAAGAAACCTACATTCACCATTTAGATTAACTGAGAATTAAGTAGAATTCTTGTTCTTGAAATCTTCTATTAAACATGCAGATTAATTAAGGATGACTTCTATCAGAAGCAAAGTGACCGTATACCTTCTAAGAGAAACAGCTTACCACAAGCTTGCTTATGTAGGACAAATTCACTGAGCCATCCCAGTAATGGAATTCGTAGGCAATATATATATTTCAGCTCCAGAAAAGGCATAGTTTAGTGCTACATTTAATGTTTAGAATTGTAATATAGTGTTCCATTTATGCTACTTCAAAATTCAACCTGGAAATAAATTTTCCAAGGATGAATCTCAGACATTTGAAACTACAAAGTGTTCCATAATTCATACTAATGTAGTACATAATCATAATTAGTAAATTCTTACTACAATTGTGATTTAGCTTTTCTGGTTTCCTTTTCTATTTCTAATAGTTTTATCTTTTTTATTCTTATTTCTTGTTTAGAATATGATTTCTTTATTGATTAGAATATAATTTCTAATTAGATTAGAATTTTATTAGTTTTCTATTATTAGTAGAAGTAGGAAATAATTTTGCCTATAAATATAGAAGTATTGTACACTTTTTTTTATAACATCAATCAATAACAAAACAAGTTATTCCAATATTCTTCTTAATTTATTACATAATTCTTATTATAAGAATTTCATAAACGCTTCCGCACCAAAATTGGTATCAGAGCAAGAAAATTCTCTCAATCTGATGGCTAACTATGGTCAAGATGACAGTTGAACCGTTGATGACGAATGGAGGCTCGACAAGCTCGAACAAGGAATCAATGGGACTAATGAAACCCTCCACAACATCACGCAGATACTAACTGCGTTGAGTCTTGAAAGAAATCACGAGCCCATGGAGAAGCAAGCTGATAAGGATTTACAGACTTTGACAGCTATGAATGTTGGTTGCTTCAACAAGATTGAAATATGACAATGGGTAGCTAGAAAGTTTCCTCAAGCATGATGGGAACAAAGCTGACTTTGAAGAATGCAACTGAAGATTATAATGACATTTATCGAGTGCATCAAGAAATTGTCATTTTTTCAATATTGGTATTTACATAAATTTTTTAGTGTTATCCTCCTCATTGATTGATTTTTTTCTTCAAGAAAACTCGACAAAAAGTTTTATTCAAGTGGACGTGATTGATGTAGTACATAATCATGATTAATAATTTCCTACTACAATTGTGATTTATCTTTTCTAGTTATAATATGTTTTATCTTTTTAATCTTATTTCTTTTTTAGAATATGATTTCTTTATTGATTAGAATATGATTTTTAATTAGATTAGGATTTTATTAGTTTCCTTATTTTAGATTTCTATTATTAGTAGAAATAGGAAATAATTTTGCGTATAAATATAGAAGTATTGTACACTTTTTTGATAACATCAATCAATAACAAAGCAAGTTATTCCAATATTCTTCTTAGTTTTTTACATAATTCTTATTACAAGAATTTCATAAACTCTTCCGCACCACATACAACGAAGAAATGTGAAGTGGCGTTAATTCAACACCTATCAACATTGTAAAATAGAAGTGATAGAAATAGAAGACGTCTATACCAAGACCAACTTAAAGCACCAGCAGAAGAATTATATTTACCAAGAAAAATTGGGACTCAGATTACATCTGCCGTTGTTTGAAATCCCATTCAAAATCAAGTAAATATTTTTAAAAAATTAAGAGAATACAAGTTACTAGAAGTCTAACTCAATAGCTGATTTTACTAAGATAAGGCATGCAACTAGGAATTCAATTCAGTTGACCTCCTTTCTTTGAAGTCCTGTTTAAACTCAATTAAACATTTCTAATAGTTAAGGCAGTACAACTTACTAGAAACCAAACTCAACTACTACTAAGACAACACTGTCAACACAGATTACTGCTAGGTTGAATTTAATCCAGTTTACTATCATTTCGTGTCATGTGTCAAAGACAAGGAAAGGGATAGGAGGAATTCCCATTTATTTCCCAGTTAATCATACAAAATGAACCCTGAAACCAGAGAAAAATACTGCTAGGTTCAAATCAAAACTAACAGAAACAAAATAAGACTTCTCCTTTCCCATAATTAACCTCTAAATTCAACTGGCCCATCAAAAATTTCAACTGAATCTAACAGTTAAATAAGAAACCGCAGAGATATTGCGTTTTTTATTATAATGACAAGTCATAGTTGTCAAAAAAATAAAAATAGTTTGAAGAAATTGAAGAATACCCAGTGATTCAATTTCAACAGCCTTTGCAGCTCTAAACTCAATCGAATCACCTGCACCTGCACCACCACCCATATCTGCGTCTTCCCTATTTTTCCTCTTATTGCTACAAGGACGCAAAGGCGGAAAAGAACCCTTTAACCCACGAGAAGAACAAGCCGCGCTGCCATCACCAGTACTCACATTAGGGCTCTCCCTATTTTTCTTCTTATTATTGCTAGGCTGCAAATCCAACAAACCACCCCCCTTAAACTCACGAGAAGATTCATCCAAATCACCACCACCGTTCGCTAAAACTCGATTTCCTTCATTTTCCCTCTTCGTATTATTACTAGACTTCAAAGGGTAGAAAATGCTCCCAATAGAGGAGCCGGAGCCCAATTGCGCTTCATAAATATCATCATCATCAACTTCAAGAATGGAGAGTAAAGAAGCAGAAGCCCTAGCTCCACAGATTTCACAACTTGTGCTTTGATATGGGTTCAAGAAAGTGCAGTCTTTGCACGCCCATTTAGGTTTTGCCGGTGATAATGATGATGATGATGATTCTTGTGGTTGTGCAGATAGGCAGATTTGGCAGGATGATTTTTGGAACGGTGGATTGATGAAAGTGCACTTTGAGCATGTCCACGACATTGTGAGAAGGGTTTTTTTGGGGAGATGAAAAAAGAGAAATCTTGGGCTTGTTATCATGCGGAACGAGGTGATTAATGCCATTTTGAAATTGGAATTGGGGTCGTCGTTTTGCCGCTTTTGTCCTTGGGATTGATGTATAAAAAATGGAAAATGCGACCTCTTTCCTTGTGTTTCTTTGTAAGTGTTAACAAGTGTTGATTCAATGAAAAAATTGTATAATTTAAATTGTTAAATAATGTATTGTCATGTGGTAAAGTGTAAAAGAAAATACAAAAAATAATATACATGTATTATGATTGATAAAAAAATAGTTTGAAAGTTTCATCACTTGCCAAACAAGGGTTCGAAGGAACTCTGTACATTAACCCAGAATCTTAAATGGGACAAGTTGAGTTGACATTCTCTCGTGTGGCTCAACGAGCCCAACTAGCATTTTTGATGGCTAGCTAAAGCTCGTTCTAGAGGAGAAAAAATTTAAAAACTTCATGAAATTTGAAAAAAAATGTGCTTAGGCAAACTGAGTCCCAAAATATTGAAACGAGCTGACTTGTGCTCGGCTCATCCCAATGCAAGCACGAGCCAGCTTATACAGCTTCTACTTGACTCACCCGATTAACTATCCCTACATTCATCAAATATGTTTTATAATAAATTCCGAGTTTTGAATATTAAATAACATCCATATATTGGTGATTAGCATGTTCTATTCATAATCAATATCAATTCTTATTGTCACGCGTCATTTCTCATTGGTCGTCACCGCCAACTATCGTTATCCCATGCTTCGAGCTTGTATAACTCGAGTGAATAACCTTGCAAGGGATTAAAACCTGGTACCTTATGATCATCTGACTTGAGAGTTGTTGGTCTAAAACTCGTTACATGAGTTATATAGAAAACAAATGAGAAGATATAAAAAAATAAAATAATAATAATAATACATTCGTATATAAAATTGCATTAATTAAGCCCCAAACATTAGGTTGATAGAACTATACCTTTAATGAGAGGTAAGTAACTCAATTTAGTCTTAAAGGTTGAAACAATAAAAAAATATAGGAGACCTCGACTTGTTGAAGTGTGAACTTGTAATAGTAAGATCTATCCAAATTGAGAAAAGAGTAAGGAATAGAATTGAATAAGTTCAACTTATTATGAACCTCGAAAAATTGAGTGAAAAGAATCGGTTTGGGGATGTGTGCATCTCTCGAGCAAGGAAGGAAATATTTGACTACTATGGGTCAAGTGTTGAGTCAATCACGAGCTTGATATGTCTACATGAGTTTACATACACAGGTCGAGTTATGCATATAACTGGTGGAAATTGATTTGATTTTTGCACTGCTGAAGTTGTTCATTTGGTTAATTGCTGAATTCCTATCCTGAGACACCGTGGGTTGTTGAACCATGTTTTATGTGGAATTAAGTTACAATTTTGTTTGAGGACAAACAATAGTTCAAGTTTGAGGGAGTTGATAAGTGCATTTTACAAACTTATTTTGGTTCACAAACATGGATAATTGTCAATAAATATGTGAATATAGCTTAATTTTGTTTAATTTGTGCTTTGTAGGATAAAAATGATGAATGTGGTGAAAATTCGGAAAACAAGCTAAAAAGGACTAAAATGAAGCAAAATTAAAGTTTGAGGACTCAAGTGTAAATGTTGAATAGTTGTGTCGACCTCACGATGAAGATTTGAGAGTGATGTGTATCAATTGGATGAGGAAAGAAGTCAAATGGATGAAATATAGTTGAAGTATTATCACATATCAACTTTCAGCCGAAAAAGCTATTATTCGAATTTTCAATCTTAGTTTGAGACCCATTTTTGACATAGAAAACGTTCAAATTTGAAAATTTATAATTCTGAAAGATTTGTATCCCTTTGAGTTATCTTTTCAATGCATTTTGAATCACCTTGATCGGATGTCGGGAGAGAAAGATATGACCAAAATACTAAAGGCTGTCCGATAGACAAAGAAGTATAACTATGCGGCCGCATAATTATAAATCCATGCAACCGCATAGTACATTCCGGGGCCAAAAACACATGCATTCTTGTGAGTCTTTAAGTGCTCATAAAAACACACGTATTCTTGTATATTCGCATCCGTCGTAGAAATATAGTTGGGTCATATATTGGAATATGTTTAACTTTACTCGATAAAGACTGTTAAATAAATTAGGATCATTGATTTATCAATATTTCCAATCGTGTGTCAAGGTATAGAACTAGGATTAAGAAGACATTACATATGGATTCGTGATCCTATTACATTCATCATACATTCTAAAACTTCAAATTACATTATTTGCATTTAATTTAGTTAAATCATTCATCCCAGCATAATTGATTAATTTAGTTATAATTTTATCACAACAACACTTAAATTTTATTGTTTCGGTGAAGGTTACAATAATTAGAATTAAAACTAATAAATCTCTGTAAAAACAATACTTGGACTCAAAACTATTTTACTATTTGTTAACGAATCGTACATTTGCGCTGTTTTAAAACGAATAAATATTTTCGTGAATAGAAGTTAAAAGTTGACATTCTGTTGAGTAATAAAAATGACACTAAAAACTTCAAAAATTCATAGCTTTAGACATTTTAAGGGAAATTTTGAAAGCTCCTTCAGTATTATTCCAAGGGCAGAGAAGCCTGCGCAAGCTATTTACACGTCCATGCACGAGAAGTTCCGTATTCATAGTCTAGTCCATAAATGAAATGCAAGGGAAGTCATCCAGTAATCACTTGACACTGCAAAGGTTGTTTTGAGTATGAGACATGCTACAGATACACAAATTCAAATTCATGTTCCTGTCAGAACACACAGTGGAGGTGGGTGGGGTTTTTGCCAATGTTTTAATTCACATGAGGCCACCCCCACCCATGTGAGTGAAATTTGAATTCCTATAGCATTTCCTGTTATTTTTGTTCTGTATTGTGACGCAATCATATACCGAGCAGATCCAGATTTGACTTCAATGGGAAAAGAAAATAGAGCACACGAGTGTCTAAGAAAAGAAAAAAAAATTAGTCTAGGTGTACAAAATGTTTTACATAATCTTTTACCTACTCGTCAAGTGACGGCCCCCTATTGGGGGGTGCCTGTGGCCCACATGCGCCCCCCCAATAGGGGGCCACCACTTGACGAGTAGGTAAAAGATTATGTACATAAATTTTATGTAATGATTACTTCTCGGATTATTAAGGTTTTAGGTAGAGATTCTGTTTGATTTTTCCTTTAGAATATTATGCTACCAGCACCAAACAATCATTAGACATCAATTTTCACAAAGAGAACGCCAAAATATGAGTCGTGTCCCCCCCAAAAATATAAACAAACATAGTAACAGTAGGGAAAAATTCAGCCGAAACAAAAGCTTTAATATTTATTTGTACCTTTACATTTAATCATGGAACGAATGAATGATAAAACAAACAAAAAGCAGCACCAGAGAGAAAGTATAAACCCATGTTGAATACGCTCATTCTAGCGCCATGGAAGCCGATCAATCTCATTGTGCCTGCACTACTTACTTCCGTTGAGTTCACTGCCTGGCTCGCCTCGTTATTGCTAGGCTTCTTACTGCATTGTAAGAACAGATGCACAAAGCGTGTCATAAATATTTCATTAATGTAATCAGATTGATAAAAGCACGGTAATTACGCTTACCTTCCAGGAAAAACACAACTGCCATGACCTACAAATTTCACCAGAACAAAAGGATATATTTTAGATGGCATTTTAAAGAACTGAAGCATGAATACAAAATAATTGGAGCCAAAGATGGCTAGACTACTAATTTTACTCACACAGCGATATAGACTGTGCCTCTTATTACATGTCAAATTAGAACTTGAATTGGACTTTTTTGACAGAAAATTATATTATTTCTAACATCCAATCTGAAAAACAAATTGCTAGTGTTCTTCCCACCATTCAATTTGAAACTAGACAATGTGTTTCTGTAGTTCTGCCCATTGCTAGTGTTCTTCCCACCATTCAATTGAAACTAGAATATGCGTTTATGTAGTTCTGCCCATGTGAGCACCTCTGTTATATCGAATTCCACATTGCCATGTTGTGTCCTCAAAACATAATAATACATCAAAGAGATCTAGATTTTAGTTTCTTTTTCTTTCTTAACGAGATGTGATTACTATCCAATCCACCTTTATAAACATAAGATGAAGGAAAATAGAACTCCTTTATTGCTAATAGACAAATAAACAACTGCTAATCTAATCAACATTTCAAAATCTAACAGTATACATCCACAACCAAACATAAATATTGCAGTTTCTACTGTCTTTTCACCAGGAAATTCAACTGTAAAATCAAGGAGTTGGGGCTCGAATCCATTATTATCAAGTAAATCACTTACTTGGATCGGTAGTGGTGATCATTGCTGCACCCTTGAAATCACAAGAACCAGGGGAATTCCCTTCCTTCTGGTAATAACTATCGAAGGCATAAGATGCATGGTTCTTCACGTTATTAGGCTGATAACAACTCTCCCCCGGCTGAATCTCCGAGCAATTTGCCCTCCCCGGTCCACAAGCCCAATCCAAAGCAGCCTGCAATGTTTTTGCATCAATGCCGTCCATGGTTATGCAATATGTTTGATTTGTTGTGTCATTGGCCAAAAATGTACCACTCCCTGACACGTGAAGCAAGTAAACAGCTGTCGAATTTCCATAAAAGAGACCCCAGTTTGCCTCAGACACAGGTGAAGACCTCAAATCCTCATTAAACAACTCATATAGATATACACTAGAAGTAATTTCCGGATGCAATGGGGTTCCACTACGATCAAAAACGTGCTTAATCAAATTTGAATTGTAAGTATCTGCATTGTCAATCGTAGCATAAGGTTCCTTCGAATCCCCTTTGGAAGGCCACCCCGTTTCAGTAACAAGAATTATCACATCAGTAACATTAAGATTCTTCATAGAAAAATACACTGAATCAAGCATAGCATCAAGAACATTAGTATAGTGGAGCAAAGTATTAGGATCAACCATTTCTTTCGAGGGTGTCAAGGGCTTAAACAAAGAATTATCCAAAGGCACGACACCCTTATTCTCCATGAACACATAGTAAGGATATAAATTCATCATCAAAGGCGACTGGGTCCTAGAACAAAATTGCAATAGTTGTGAAATGACAGGGCTCAAACTTTGATTAAAAAAGGCTTGGGAGGGTGGGAAAGGGTCAAGAACAATTGAAGCAGCATTTGGAGTTGAAATCTTGATTTGGTTATGCAAATTGGCAGCCACGAGAGCACTGTAGAGGGACTCAATTGCTGGTATAAGCAAAGGAGCTGAACTTGTAACAGTAGTCAACACCTCATCACCCACTGCCACGGCGGTGATGAGCGTTTCAGGGTAGTACGCCGCCACATTGCGGCCAATCCATGTGGCGGCGGTGACATTGGAGGACCCAATAGCAAGAAGCTGGTTATTGGGCACACTAACAATGACCCTAATCTTAGTTTTTGCAAGTGCTTTAAGTATCCCAGCATCAGCATCGTACAATCTAACATGGGTTATCTTTTGTAACTGCAGAAAAGCTACCAAATCTGCAGGTGAAAGCAAATTAGACACATCAGTGCCTATGTTCACACCCACATAAGGCTCATCTTTGTCCTGCTGTACCTTAATCCCTGCATACAGAAAATACACGAATAACTACAATTGACATTAGTAGACAACACATTAATGATTGAAATGATTTGCCTAAAGAGGGTTCTTGGAATTATCATTACCTGTGGAGAGTGATGTAGGAAGGAGAGAAATGAAGAGCAACAGAGTGAAGAAAAAAGTAAATTTAAGATTTTCCATTAAAGAGAATCTTGAAATTTTCTTGAATCATCTTCTGGTTCTGTATCAGGTAAGGTTATGTTCATTATTTTTGCAAGTTCTTGTGAGTTCTTAAGTGGTTTTGACTTGCAAGATCTGGTTGTGGTAGAAGAGAAAAAGGGCAAAACATAGATGAACTGGTGAATCGAAAGTAGCTTTAGTTCAGTTTTTGCTAGATTTCTGTGTGTTGGATTCTAATTGGTCTACCGAATTGACTATAATGGCCTTGTGTACCGACAGTGAATTTCATCTTTATCAAAGATGGACGGTTGGTGCAAAAAAAAGTTTGAACAGTGTGAGTAGAAAATAATATTTAGCCCTAAAATTTGTGTAAAATTAGGAGTACTTTTTCTTAATTTTGTGGTGGGGACTTGACTGAAACACCCCCAATCTACCCTACCTAGCACTGACTTGCTGTGGTTCTTTGTTCTGGTACGCTTTCAGAAATTCCAGGCTGGATCCTTGAGGTAACTTTTTGTCTTTAAAGGAAATGACAAAAATGCCCCAGACGTGACCACTTTCCATCAGTCCTGGTGCACATTTGACGGACCTCATAAAAAAAAATTCAATAGAACGATAACACTGGAGATTTCAAATTTTGAAATATTCAAATATTAACATTCTGACATTCAAAATGAAAAGAAAAAGAGAAACAAAATGGATGTCGAATGCGGAGATGTCATAATGTAAATTTTATCATGCTATTTTTTTTCTGACCTAATTTTTGATAGACAACACTTGACATGATACCATTAAAATATGAGAAAAAAAAGATCAATAACGTTGTTCAAGTCAGCGTCGTTATCAATTATATTAAAAAAACTCTATGTTTGGAGCTTTATTGATCCTATCACGTGTACGTATAGTCCTGCATAGGCCTTTCTCGAACTGAAGGATACGTTTGGGTGGTTAAAAACTGAATTGGGCACAAATGTCTTTGACATCAATGCCTTTAGTGATTAGTTAATCTTTAATCTATTAATGTATTTTATTCTACTTGACTTTGTAGATAATACTCAGATAAAATCCGGTCAAAATTTGAATAGATTTTTGTCTTTTAAAAAGTAGGGGAGGTTGTCTTCCTATTTCAGTTTTTCGTTTTGAATTTTGTATTTTGAGTATTTATTTTGAGATTATTGAAAATGTGTTCTTTTTGTCATTTTGAAAAATTATTTTCAAAAAAAAAAATTTCCCCTCTCTCTCTCTCTCTCGCAAGGTTGCTGGTGCCGAAGACCATGGCGGAGTTGTCACGACGAGTGGCGCTCCCTGCGATCATCGGCTTCTTTGTCTCTTTTTTTTTTTTTTTNATGCAATGGTTAGTTTGGGCGTGTGGTGTGCTGTGGTTGGATGCGACGACGTCAGCTTCATCTGCTGTTGTGGCTGTGGCGGTAACGGTGGTTTTGGGTCGCGATGTCGCCGGCTTCTTCGATGTTGTGGCTGTGGTGCAGTTGTGGCTATGGCGATGGCGATGATTTTGGATAGCGACGTGGCCGAGGTGGTTTTGGTGGTGCGACGGCGACGGTGGTGGTGTGGTATAGGCGGCGATGGTGGTGGTTTTTGTTGGTGGCGTAACTGAAAACAGCCAAAATGCGTTTTGAAGATTTTAGTTTGGTTTTAACTAAAAACACCCAAAAATGACATTTTTGACATTTTTTTATTTTCTTTGTGAATTTTAAACTCTTTTTTGGAAATTCGTTTTTGAAAATAGGTAACTAAATGTGTTTTCATTATTTTGGAAAATCGAAAAACAGAAAATTGGATGAAAACGACAAAGAGAACAACATCTAATATTTCCAAGATACTCTATTTTTAAAGGGGATATTTTATAATTTAGAGAAATTCTATAAATTAGAGAGTTAACATTTTTAAATATTTTAACAGTCTTCATATTTAATACTTAAATTTACTATTCTCAAAAAAATGTTTATTATTTTTTTATATCTTTTATTTTCCCTAACTTTCCTTCAAATTATTATAATATTTTCTTTCATTAAAAATTAAAATACTTTGAATGTGTTTAACCCTTGTTCAATAGCCTTTAACTTAATACTCTTTTTATACATATTCATTTTCAACCACACATTCATATAATAAAATATTATGCAAGTAAACCCCAAATTTTTTTCTACTTTTTAACCACACATTTTCTAAAAAATCACTATTCAAAATATTATTTTTCATAGATAATGGCCACCAAACAATGGCTTAATTATAGATAGTGGATTTGATTCTCCAAATTTTGGGGAGTCAAACACACTCTTTAAATTAAAATATTAATTTAAAAGAATCTCTTGAAATATAATTTTAAGAATTGACTTTTTAAGATAAAGATTATCTTATCTTATGTTTAAAAAGCTTTTTGGAGATGCACTTGTGCTTGTGACGTTGTATATTTAAGGCTAGTTTACCACATATTTTTGAAATATTATTTTTTCTTCAAAATTATTTTCAACTATAAATTTTATGGGACTCAATTTTTCTCAACTTTGAACCTTATATTTTTCAAAAATATTTATATATTTTCACTTAAGAAAAATATGTATCAAACGAGCCTTTAACATTGTCTTGGATACATCACAACATCTCGATATACAAATAGAAGTAAGTTAGATGTATCATTCAAAAGTAAAATCATGTCAGTATTCTTTGTTTATGATTTTGAGCCCTCATTTGACAACCATTATTTCAAAGTTCTTTAATTTTCATACTGATTTTCAACCACACATTTACACGATAAAATATTTTGTACTTAAACTCAAATTTTTTTCCTACTTATTAATCACATATTCTCAAAAAAATCACTATTCAAAACTCTATTTTTCTCAAAATAATGATCATCAAACACAGGGTGAGTACAATCCTGTCAATATTTTGAAGAATCATGTTACATGTACAATCTAATTTGATAATATCGGTTGACAACTCACACTGACTACATTACATTCATTCATTTCAAAAATTGTGTTTTTAAATCAATTGCTTTGATTTTGATAACACCAACATTTTCAACAATTATTGTCAAGTATGATTATATAAATAATAGTGTTCCAAAAAATGTAAAGCATGATTACACGTAGAGGCGAAGTTTCAAGTTTTACGAGTCTGAGCGAGCCTACCTTTGACTTATGACTGACTTCATTCTTAATGTTTTGATCATAACAAACAAGTAAATTTTATTTTTAACAATTAAATTTAAGTTTTCAAAGCTATTGTTGCAAAGTTGATAAATTAAGGACTAAAATGTCACTATCAAAAGACACACATAGGACGCTAAATAAAAATTGAGATGGAAGTCAATCGTTCGAGATAAAGAACTTCAATAGTATTCATGTTATTAGATGTTTGTATTCATGTGTAAATGTACAACACTTCAATTTTTAGCGATGAATTATTAAAACCTCAATGAATAAATCTTCTATGCACGAAATATTATTATATAAAAACACTTGCATAAAATTATTTTTCAAAATATAAGTATTTCAATTTGATATTTAAACTTACCACAATATCACTTATCTTGAAAAATAAAGTGTAAAACTCCATTCAAAAGTTTACATTTTTCAAAATATTGAAATATAGAAAAAAAAAAAGGAAAATTATGTCTATGCGGATGTCCAATTGGGCCATGCGGACGTCCAGATTGTCCAAAGGTCGCTTTTTTAAACTGTTCTAAATTGTAACGCACAACTGCTACCTTGTTGCCGATTCAGAATGCAGACGTTCGATTGCTTGTCTGGTTACTCGGAACTTTTGGCATTTTGAACTCTATAAATACCAATTCACTTTGCATTCATTGTAATACTTTTAAGAGCAATTAAGTGGATATTCTTGAACAAAAATATATTGATCTTTCATCTTATATATCTTCATCAAATCACTTACTTCCAAAAACTTTTGATTGAATCAACTTTTGAACATCTTTCTCATCAAAAACTTTCTCACCTAATACTTGAGCTTCATTCATTGTTATTCATTAAAGTGTTAGCATATTTCTATTTTATTACTTATTTTGTGTGTATCATTTATTAAGAGAAAAATTCAAATTGTAA
Organism: Fraxinus ornus; assembly: GCA_903798235.1. Lineage (NCBI taxonomy): Eukaryota > Viridiplantae > Streptophyta > Magnoliopsida > Lamiales > Oleaceae > Fraxinus > Fraxinus ornus. Next base: position 32,535 of record CAIGRF010235817.1, read on the forward strand.
AATCATTCCTCATTAAATTTATAGGTTTATATTAAGGTCTCGAAAAATCTCAATATTGTATAAAAATTGATACTACTTATTTGTAAGTCATCGAAAGCGTTGTAAGGTTTTGGATTGCACCATAAGTCAATCAAATTTAGTGCAAATGCCTTACTCGTGATGGAGAGTTTGGTAATATATGACATAGATCATCGATTTGGATCGAACCTCCACAATTACATCGTTTGCACACTATCTTCCTTTTTATTTATCGTTTTCATATTTGTGCACTTTGTTTAAATTAATATATTTATTCCAAACTTGTTCATATTTTCAAGTAATTTTTCGAAAAAGTTTTGAAAAACCAATTCATCCCCCTTTTGGTCAGCTATTCTTAGGCTTTCAATTGGTATCAAAACTTTGTGCCCATTTTTAAAATTAAAGATTTTACAATCTTAAGTCAAGGCTAACCACAGTCTTCAAAATCTTGAAGGACATGCTATAAATCATCCACATTTCTTTGATGGCACACATTATATTATTGAAAAACTAGGACGACTATTTACATTCAATCAATAGATTATAATATTTGAGAAATTATTGAATATGGTCCTTATGTACCTACAAAAATTATTAAAGTTGATAACAAACCCAATCAAATCATTTCGAAACCTAGAGATAAGTATAACAAAAATGATAAAAGAAAATTATCCTTAAATGCTAAAGCCAAAAATCTACTTTATTGTGATTTATATAAAAATTAATTTAATCATATTAGCACGTACGATTCTGCATATGATATTTGGTATGCATTAGGAGTTAATCATGTTGGTACTAGTAAAATAAAGAAAACCAAGATTAATCTTTTGGTTAAAGAATTCGAGAACTTCTTCATGAAACAAGATGAACCTATTATTGATATGATTACTCATTTAACAGATATTGTTAATAACATTAAAGGCTTCTATCATAAATTTACTAATAGTGAGCTTGTAAATAAAATGTTTAGATCACTATCAGAAGATTGGAGATACCAAGATATCAACTCATATCCATTGGAAGAATTTTATGGAACTTTGATGACTTATGAGTTCAACAACGTCGAAACTAAGGAGAAATCGAGGTAAATCAAAGAAAAATCAAATGAGCCTCGTAAGCACCAAATTGTTTTAAAATCGATAATTGAAAAAGGATCTGCAAGTGAAAATATGAGTGATCAGGTCCAGAGGTGGCAATCGAGCCCAGCGGCTCGACCGCTCGACTCGTAGCCGCTCGGCTCGTGGCTCGTTAAAAAAAAATTAAATTCAGTGACCATTTGGTCCTTCATTTTTTTTCCTCTATAAATACCCACTGTAATCAACATTTTTTTCCCACCAATATCAATCTCTCATTATTTACTATACAATACTCTCTACAATTTACATTATCCATTTATCAATTATCAACAATATCATTCTCATTCATTCTATAATCATCTTTTTTTTTTTTACATTATTTCTTACTATTTTACAATTACGTTCGACAACTACTACATAATCTTCATTTACTTCTCAATTCTACATT
>CAIGRF010235835.1:33041-50960 GCA_903798235.1 Fraxinus ornus
GGGGGGGGGGCGGGGGGGTGTTCCTCCTACTAATATATTTGGTAACTACTTTTGACACGTGATCTCAACCTTTCACTTAAAATAATGGGATAATTGTAGTCACGGTCACAAACCTTTCAATTTTTTGCAATTTTTACCCACATCTACGGTGTCAAACCTTTCAAGTGTGTGTGGCTGGAGGACAAATGACACATCTGCCACCTCCGCTACTAAAGATCTTATGGACGGAATCCTTCTATTTGTCCTCCGGCCCCGCACACACACACTTGAAAGGTTTGAGACCGCAGGTGCAACAAATGAAAGATTATGATAAAAGTTGCAATAATTTGAAAGGTTTGAGACTGTGGCTACAATTATCCCTAAAATAATTTATCGGTCAAGATTTAGTCACTTAAACCCTTTAAACTGCTTATCCCCCAACCAAACACTCCTATTTAAATTAACAATTTCTATTCCACACCAAAACAATGCCGATGCTTTCTCCTCTCTTGCAAAAGCAGCTCCTCAAAGTTGCCTCCTATCTTATCCACAGCCACCAACAGCCTCAATATTGTGTTCTCCATCTTCAAAATTCTGAAAAAACAAAATAATAATAATAAAATAAATAAATAAATAAAAAATTAACCCCTGTTTGACATCCTTCAAATTTAAAAAACTGTGTTTTTGAATGGTATTTTTTGGAGAATGTGGTTAAATAGGGAAAAATTTTGGGTTTACGTGTAGAATATTTTATTGTGTGAATGTGTGGTTGAAATAAGTATGAGAAATAAATTAAATCAAAGTAAATGATGTCAAACAAGGGCTTATTTTTCATTGGTGGGTTTTTTATCCTCTCATATTCAATCATCAAATTTTAACATGATATTAATAATTTAATTCAATATTTACAGCAGATTTTGGGAATATTGTTTGTGTATTTTGGTGATTATAATATGGGTGATCTTGGGTTTTGCTTGGTTTGTATTTGCACTAAATTTGTGTATGCAAGGTTTAATGTCTGGATGTGCTTGGGGAATCTTTAACTTTGCTTTGTTTGTGTTGCTAAACCTCATAATCAATATATGAAATTGCAGGTATTATTTTTCATCTCAAAGCCTGATGTTTTCAAGAGCCCAAATTCTGTCACTTATGTCATTTATTGAGAAGCCAAAATTGAGGGATTGAGTTACCCACCCAGTAATTTAGGATAACTGATATGGACTCTATAATGGCTACTGGCTAGCTTGATGCACATGTCTCAGTTGCCATAGAACAGGTGGATGAGGAGAAAGCAGTTGAGACTGGGGTCAATCCTCAAGGAATTGACTTGCCCATGACACGGGAAGGGGTGTCCAAGGGCAAAGGTCACAAGGCTCACAATGTAGAAATGGTCTGTCCCATGATAGAGTTGAGTACGTAAATGGGATTGTTAGCTTAGTTTTTAAGGTTGTCTCAAGTGATAGTTTTTGGAATTTGATTGTAGAATTTTGCTTCATCTGAATATGTTCAATGAGATCACAGACTGAAAAGTTAGGGAAGGCAAGTTGCTTGTTGATAGGCCTCCAAGCCCACCCATCAGACTGACTTATGCGAGAAGAAAGAAGAAGCAAGGTATAGTTGCATAGAATTCAAGGACCAAGACGCATGGTGAATCCAATTCTACCATTTTGGCTCTTCCAATTCACTGTCTTTGTATTGATATTATCTTGTTTCTGTTGGAAATCAATCATACCACTATAACATCATTTAGTCCATTTTTGTAGAACAGAAGTCGACTAATATGAAGTTTTACGAAGCTTGTTTTGGTTCAAGTCTTGTGATCGACAGTCTTTTCACCTCGTGCAAAACCATCAAGAATGACAGTATTTTCTATGAAGTTTGTGAGAACATTTTAGAGGGGATTTTATTCCAAAATTTGAAGCAGAGAACGTGACTGCGCGGGCTGCCTAAGACCATCTCAAAATTTCCCACCAAAATGGTGCAATTTTCTCATCTTATTTAGTCATCTTCAATCTATTGCACAATTTTCAAACCACCTTATCTAGTCAAATTTAATATAAAAAAAAATTTTATTACTTGATTATAATTTAGACTCTGTTTGACGCACATTAATTCCTCATTTTAATAAAAAAAAAAAATGCTACCGTTGCAACAGTAAATACTACGGTGATGTAGCCGCAATATTCGAAAATTTGAAATGTCATAATTGTCCTTTTTAAAAATTTGGCATATAATAAGTGAGGGGTAACATGGTATTTTCACAAATTTTTTCAGCTGATTCAGGCAACATAGTCAAAATAGTTGTCAAAGTGGGTCAGGTTCACTGTATAACGGTAGAATTTTTCGTTCTCATTTTCGGAAAAATGCGCACCGGGGCTTAATGTAAATGTTAATAAAATTAATAATCAAATTAAAAGAATATGAATAAAATTTTAAATCATTCAGTAATATAAGGATATAAAAAATGTTATAATAAAAATTAAAACTTCTTGTAATATGAAATGAATGACAAATACATACTCAAAAGAGTAACTAATAAATCTACTCACCAGAACATACATACTCAAAAGTGCGATTTCTTATTAACAAAATAAGTAATTTAATTATGTTAATTTGTAAACTTAGACCCCGTTTGGTATAGATTAAAATTCAATTAAATTGAAAATATGGTCGTTGTTGAGTCTCACTCATCTAATAAAAGTCAACAATAACGGTTAGTTTTTCGATTTTAATCCGATTTTAATCTCTACCGAACATGCCCTTACTCGAGCAAGCTCTCATTGAGTTCCTTTTAACATTTTTTTTTTTCCTTTTTTGAGGGGCTTGGTAAATATGCTTGGAGAGTCTAAAAAACCTCACATTATGCAAGAAACAATTTCTTAATAGACAGCACTTTAACTAATTAACTGCTCATCATTGTCAATGTGAGTATAATAAATGTCAAAGAGAAAGGTGCAGGAAGGACACAGTTTCTAGCAGACTAAGCTTACATATTAGTCAAAATTACACAGCTTTACATCTTCAAGGCCTTATTGTTTGCTATCATTTCTATCACTTTGTTGAATTTCCTTCCCTAACTCCTGCTGCTTTTCGAGAAGTTGGGAAGGCCATGTGTCGGCTGGAGCAGGATATCGAGCATGTGGTTTGCTAGGCTTTGATGCAAGTTGAGCAGTACTGGGCTCCTCATACACCTGCATATTTGAGCAGATGGGAACAAGATATAATTGATTTACAGTTTGAACTTGCTGCTGTCCAGGTTGCACAAAATGAAATCCGGGATGATCCTGACTCGTATGTGATGCGAGTTCTTGGAGATTACATTCAGGAGGGGCTACGTTCAGGTCGAGTTGGGACTCAGAAGCACGTGCCTTCAGCTCACACTGCAAGTTACCGATTTGAGCCACTAAAGCAGAATTTTCATCTTGTAGTTCCTTCTTTTCTGTAGTTATCTACATAAAGAAATTATCAGGTGAAGGAAATGGATAGTCAAATAATGTGTAATCCTTGTTAGGTAAGGTGTATGACGCTAAACACCATCTTTTCATAAAAAGGTGTGGCTCAATGGACTTACATATTGAGATTCAGATAATAAAGCAGCATTTTCTCTTCTCAGAGACTTGATCTGAGCTATTGTTTCGGACACCACTCGACTGGCTTCATTCAGTAAAAAGGCCTTACCATTGTTCTGATCCGATAGTTCTGCAAGACCAAAGTCATTGAAGACATCAAGTTTCACGTCAGCTATAGAGAATACTGACTTATAGGATGATATGCACTTTTTGTGCTTCAGATATTTTCCAAAAATTAATAATAGTTGTTAGAACTAATTACCTAAAGAATTTGCCAAGGCAAGAAAGAGGTCATTCAAATGTTCACGCTTCATTTTCTCTCTCTCAGCCTTGTGGGTTTTTCTAGGAATTTGCCCTTGCTTTTTCTCCGTAAAATGTACCCTGATAGCAGAGAGATTTTAGATGTCTGTCTCAGCAATAAAACACACGTAACAAAACCTATATTTAACCAGATTTAACAAACAGCTTTTGAGTCGAGTTACTAAAATAAATCCTCCCTCGTAATTCTTTGCATTTATCAGGAGAATTTTTTTTTTTTTTTTTCAGGGTGGAGGAAGAGACAAATACAGTACTTGCTTAAGGCTCAGCAACTCAGAGCTTCTGTTATAACTCTTTTTCTTTTCACACTATACAATATCTACTTCAAGCATTTCATATAGTGTTTTTCCAGAAGACTGCCTCACAAATGAAATGATTGTTAGAAATTTATTGCAATGTAAAAAGTTTCAGAGGAAGAAAAATGTGGCAATGAATAATCATTTTTCAATTGCCCAAGTAGCTCTGTCAGAGCCAACATTGCACCAGTAGGATAAAGGAAGAGCGCAAATAAAAAATTCAAGAAATCATATAAAAGCAAACGGATGAAATGCCATAAATTTAGGTCCAAGCAATTAGTTATTTACTTATTGTTTTTAAAGATACTGCAAAACTAAAGTGTGTCATATAGTACACAGCAGAACAAAAGTACAAAAATTGGCATCAATAGCTATGACAAAATTTTCTAACATTCTTACTGAGAATCCATTTAAACAATGTACATACTCAAAACAAAAACTTTGGTTGAAACCTTGTATCCTATGGGATGGAGAACAAGAGACCCTGCTAGAGATATTACATAGCACTTCACATTTTCTTGTACTTCTGTTACTATATATTTTATTTCGTCCTTTAAGCTTTGACGGGTTTATTTGCTTTTGAAATTGAGGCTTCCAATTAAAAGAAGTAAAGAACTTGCTTATAATAGTGAAAGTGTCTCTAAGTAGGCTGCCTAAGAGTTTATGGATGATTTTGAATTCTTTTGAACAAAAATAAGATTGATATGGTACATAACTGTATATTAATATCAAAAGAATATCATCTCTCATCCAATATAACATGTGACTAATTTGTTGTAATATGATCGAGAGTTCTCCCTAGTGCAACCTTGAGTTTCTATTTTAAGAGGTTTGTTGGCATGGAATTCTCGCCTCTTAACTTGAACCCTGAAACTTTGCCTATTGCATAAAACCCGACTTTCTTGTCGAAAATTTTGTAGACGATGCAACATGACAACCCAAAACAACACCTTATTTCCAAAGGTTTTGAAAAACTTAGAAGCTCGTCTTATTGAGCATTTTTCTGAGCTAAATTATACCTCCAGTCCACAGAACAATTTTCGGGATATTGTAGTCCAAAATAAAAGACCATGAAACAAAAGCAGTTTCAAAACTTTGATATTGAGGATTGATGAGGATCTGTTTAACATACACAAGTGTCATCACATTTTCGCATATTTCTTATACGTGCTCATTCAAAAGTTGCAGAACCAGGACAAAAATGGTATACAGAGTGATTCTATAGAATTCATGCTCCAGTTTTCCTCCACATTGTTATTTCCTTCTTTGATATTAAATTTTGTGGATCCAGATTTGGCTTTTAAAAAGACATTACAGATATATCTTCCAGGAGGGTACTTGAAATACTTAGAGACCACTAAAACACATAACAAAGGATCTGTTTCATGGAAATAGATACTAAAAAAATTAGACAGATACTTCATGAATATATACTCCTATCATCCACTTTAAACAAGTAAAGAACAGTTTGCTTGGATATAATAGATGTCAAGCCCTGCTAATAAGATTTGATGTTCTTTTTCATACTCGTATTTGACATAATTTGATAGATCACTTTGCACCATCCCTCCAAAACTGCAGTATTAAATACTTTACAACAGGATCAATTTACATCTCTTTTCCCATGATTTGGAGATTTCATTTTTTTTATGATTTTTCAGTTATCTATGTAGGTTAAGATATTCTCGTCTATATTAAATTCCTACAATGCTTCACCATAATGTGAAAAAGAAAATACTCATTTTCAATCAAAAACCGTTCTAGACAAGATAAACTGTTCTAAACTAGATAATTTCCTTAATTTCGTTTTTTATGGTCTCCACATTTCGAAGGTATAAAACTAATATAAATACTACTTGAAACATGCTTTAAAATTGTGTCAACCCTTTGAATATGGATAAACTTTTATCCATGTTTTCGTTATACATAAGAAAATGAAGCTAGCATGCCTGATAACAGAGAGCAGGGTGTTAAAGTACTAACCTACTTGGTGTTTTCTCCACCACCATGCCAGACTTAGATGCAGGAGAAATCCCTGAATTCATTTGTAATTCAATACCACTTTGCATGCTGCTCAAACCATTTATACAAATCATAAATGTCGCGCTGGGTTCAATTTAATGCAGAAACAAATAACCATTTACAAATTAACATTTTTTTCTCGTCTACATATTTGACGAAATCTATGCTATTTCACAAGCAGCACTGTTTCTTTTCAAAGAAAATAAAAGCAAACTAGTATATTTTGAACCATGTCATTTGAAAGCTGAAACTGTTAGAAAGGATACAATTTATTATTCATTTAAATATGCCGGTAACATGGCCCATGCTAAATCCATTTCTTCATCAAACGCCTTATGCTATTTGAACCACCTCATCTAAATAGCTTGAGCATTTACAAAGATGGCAAACTTTAACTCGTATCTTCAACGAAATTGACGTCTAAAATGGACAAACTTATTTATTTAAATAATATCTTCAACAAAATGGACTTCCAAAAAGGCTGCTATTTCTTAACATCAAATATAAGACCTATAAGTTATTGATTTGCTATCCAAACAAAAACTGAGGAATTAATAGTTTTCAGACTTTGAGGTTGAGAAGGTTGTACGTGGAGCTAGTCTAGATTACAAATTTTAGAGCCCAAAGATTAATTTCTGATCAATACAAATTAATGAACAAAATTAAAATTAAAATAAAATGCCAAGAAAAGAAAAAGGGATCCATTGATTTATGAAGTTCATTCAACAAGGACAATAAAAATCAAACCTTTTAGCTCATTCTTTTTAACTTTCCATTTTTACATTCTAAATCAAGATTCCATCCATAGAGAAACCCCACAAGGTAGTTCTGATAATTCATACAAATAAACACTTTATAATTGAAAAAAAAAAAAAACAATATCGCTAAGAAGTATTTCAAGAAAATTTATGCTATTACTTACATATATGTCTTGAAAGAGGATTTGAGAAGAATTGGACTACGAGAAATTCTTCACTGGGATTAAGATTTGAGAAAGATGATGAAATGAAAAGAGGGGCGTGTGGCCAACACCTACAAGGTAGTTTCGATGCCACGCAGGCTGTATTTTCTTCCCGTTTAGCACAAGAACGCACGTTCAGCCTTCATTTTTCCACGCGCTCAACTCCCTTATTCTAAATTGATTTCATTTTCATAAATGAGCATGGATCATCTAGTTTTCATTAGGAGAGAACAGCAAATTGTGAAATTTATGTTAAGAAACAGTGCTATAACAGTTGGGGGCGGATCACATGGGGTCAATTGACCACACAATATTTTTTTTTTTGGTTTTCCCTTTTTTTTAAAGAAAAAGAAATATATAGTTGTTTTGATCCTGTTAACATCGAGATACAATTTTTCTCAAACTTATATCATATATTATGTGAAAAAGTATGTAGTTGTCTTTTACGATCTACTTTGATGCACTCATTAGAGGATGTTAAGTGAAATCGAAACATAGCATAAACATTTTTAACACTATTTCGAAGTGTTCACGGCTAGTTTTTCGCTTGTTAATGGTGCGCAAAACTGTCAGTCATAGCAAAAGTTACCGTGCATCAAAATAAGTCATTTCAAATTAGTATTTCGAGAATTTCGATAATGTACTAACTTTAAAAATTCATCGACGATTATACTTTAGCCAAATCCACAGATTGTCTATGTCATTTTGAAGCTCGTTTTGAAAACTACATCGTAATCATATTGAATGATCCAAACGGATATCGAAAATATTTAAACGTGTCAAACTTACGTCTCAAAAAAAGACATCTAACTCGTCTTTTTAAAAAAAATAATCAATTGTTTCATTAATTTTTATTATTTTTGTACGATAAGTTTCTTAATATAATTTATATCATTTTATTAAGAAATTTTACATGGAATATGACGACAAAAAATTTAGGATATTAAATTTGAATTTTATTGACTTCCTAGATTAAATTTGAATTTTATTTCAATTCATTTACTTTCTACATTTAATTTGATTTACTCGTCGTCGGCTCAACATCTATCAACGAGATGGTAAATAAAACTATATAAGTAACCAAATTCAATTGACAATATTGATGATGATGTAATTATACGATGTTTTTAAAATTTAATATTATATTTTAAAAAATTATATTTTAATTTTTGGGCCATAATACAAAATTTATGGATGGATCCACCCTTGTTCACAGTAGGCGATTCCATAGTCATAACATGTTATGTGGCATAACCTTAGTAATTGAAAAAATGAATTATTATATTACTAAATTTTGCCATGTAAATCTTATGTATTGCCAAACTACCTAATTAATTAGAATCAATAATTTAGTCCTTGTTTGGTCTAAATTAAAGTTAACAATTAATTTTAGTCTCATATTTTTTTAAATACACAATTTTTCAATCAAATATTTCATCAATTTTAATAAAAATTAATTAAGAATTTGATTTTAATTTCTATCAAACAACGTCTTAATATTATTAGATTCAAAGTTACAGGGTACGAGGGCGTGTGGCATCCACAGAGTGTCAGCATGTGTACAAAATTAGATCATTGGGGCCACGCACTAATGGCTCGTGGTATACACAAGATTACACGTGCTCATAATGTCAATTCATCAATTCAGTTGAGCCACAAGGAGGAGAAAAATAAAATAAATAAATAAATGAAAGATGTGGCATATGATTTTGAACTTTTTAATAGAAATGTCCACTTCGACATGGTCTTTGTAAAAATGTCCCAAATTTATTCAATTTCTATTTTATAATAATTTAAACAAAAATACCTTGTTGACAATTTTAAATTCTAAACCAAATACAAAAAATTTCATACAATTAAAAATTATATTGACCAATAAATTTTTGACACATAACCTACACTATACTTTAAAAAGTACAAATGTCAATCAATATTAAATACTAAAGCCTTGCTATGTGTACACGGCCCGCTGTCCCCCTCACAATAGGAAGAGGCAGATTATGTTATTTGGGCGTGGGCCCCTCCCCTCATGTGAAGGGAGTGTAAACAGGCGGGTACAAATAGAAAAATCCTAAATACGAACTTTTTCAAAGGAGTTGACAAATAACCCATACAAATCGACCCGATCTACAAACTTTTTCAAACCCTTCTAATTCCAAACCCTACCGACTGCAATTCAAATTTCAGACTCTTTTCTCGTGCAAATTTGTCTCTCCCCCAAACTTCTCTCCTTTCTTATCTTTTCTATTTGATGAAGCATATTTTTGTTTTCTATATTAAATAGGTATACGTTCATTTATATTTGTACATAAATATATATAATCTTATTTGTATACACTGTACTTTTTTTTTCTTAAATGATGCAAATTTTACTTTTGGATTATTTGTTCAATGGAAGAAACCTCCTTTGTGCCAAAAAAAAAAAAAAAAAGTATGATTTTCCTTTAATTCTTCTTTTTATTTCACTAATTTTAGAATCCATTTTATATTTTTTTATTATCTAAAATTCAAAGTATGTTATTCTATATTTTGCTTTTGAAAGCAATAATGACGAAATAAGTATTTTGCAAAATAAAAGTGGGGTTCCTTTGATTTTTCTCTTCATAAATAATAAATTGGGCTTATGGTTAAATTAATAAATTGTCCACATTATGTTTATCAACGGATTTGGGTTCCAATTTTTATACACATTTAATGAATTGCTTACAAATTGTATAGTGTGTGCTTTCTATTTGAAACTAATGCTTTATCTAGTATGTGATGTTTTTTGCTTGAAACTGTGGTCTCTAAGCATAGTCGTCCAAACGTTCAGTTACGAATGTCACTCAATATAATTTGGATGTTAATTTATGGTGGGAAGGAATCTTGGAATAGGAAATTTACATTTGAATTTAATGTAGGAGCGTTAACAATGTCAATCCATGCTAAACACCGTAAATGGAAAAGTACTAGACAAAAGTGGGAAACTGATATTTTATGATGTAGAAACTAGAAAACTGAAGACAATTGGAACTCATGAAGATAAATTATTCCCACTTGGGGCTTATTTATGCATGGAGAGCTTACTCTTAATCAAAGGGTTCAATCCCCTCGGAGAAGATGCAAAAGAAGATGGAGTTAACAAGAACTAAATCGAAGTTATGTTGCAAATGAAATCTAACTTAAATGTTTTAAATAAGAAATTGTTAGATTCACATCCGTCCTTAGTGCTTGAGCTTGTAGGTATAGTTTCATATCCTTGTTTAGAAATGTGACTTGAGTAGTCACTTAAACAATACTTAGTAGGTTCTTATATTATTTTTCTTGTTTGTTTTTGTTAATTGTAAATGACTTCCTCACACCGATACAAAATTCCAAATGAAGAGTGTGTTCCGACCAATATTTCATAGGTTAACAACACCAAGTACATAACAATTGTCTTCAACAAATTCGATGCACAACAAAAGAGTATGTTCGAGGAAAATTGCATAAGTCATGTTGCGAAGTTGTCGGAGTTCAAACTGTATGCGCAAATAATTCATGAAATGGTAAATAGATCGGTGGTTTGCCCAAAATGTTTTGAGGCTTGGTTCAAGGTGAACCAAAGATTTACAATAGTTCGCATTAATCACCGGCTTGAAGTGTGGTGAAGTAACTAAAGGGTTGGCTTCCAACAAATCCTTGAGAAAACTCGGTTATGGGACAAAATGTTTACCAGTATAGAGTGGGTAACTTATAGCGACTTGGAGAAGGTTTTCTTGAAATGTGTCAACCATAACGATCGTTACATGCATGGGTTAACACTCATTATTGAAATGGTATTCAATTCCAGAGATCGAAATGTTGGGAGATATCCTGAAACTCTCTCCAATCTGAATGACTTAGATTTCTTCAATGTCTACCCATAGGAGACGGCATGTTTTAAACTTCTTATCAAATCACTGCTATGTGGATGGGGGAAAAAGGTGAATCTGGCAAAGGTCAACGATTGAGACATGATGTCTTATACGCTGTATGGTTTTCCTCTTGCTATTCAGGTATAGATGTCTCCGTATTTATGTCTTTCTTTTCATTGAACATTGTCATGTATGTCCGTGTATGGTAACCATTGTTATAAATGTTTCGCAGTTATGGGTATACGAGGCAATCCCAAAGTTGGGAGCTTGATTCTCGAGTAAGATTGGTGATGACCTTCCGAGGATGTTGCGGTGGTCTGGTACAAGACAACCTCAATCGAGAACGTATTCAATTTTTTTCGACATGACACACGCGAGCAATTTACATACATAATTGCACTTACACTTTCGGCATATATAATAATTAATTTTGATGATTTCTCCCATTATAGGTGCACTTGTGGGCGACGCTGCGCGCTACTGCTGAAGAAGAATCACAGCTATACTTTGTTGATTTACTTTGGGACAGTCTCATTGTTCAATCAACTAAAATACAAGATTGTCCACTAGAAGGTTAAGTGATACAAAATGATGATAACAACAACTGAGGTAAGAAATCCAAGAGATATAATACAAGTGGACTTCATTTGAGGGATTTCAGTGATGATGAAGGTAGAAAGAAGAGCATTGTACTCAGTCCAAGACTTGCCATCAATTTCTAGCTTGGGAAATTGTCCACCGGTGAGGCATGTGTCTTTGAAGGAGATAAGAGCTCCATCGATTGAACAGATGGAGGTAATTGAGATTGGGCTGAGCAAATTGAGGAAGGAAATGAACATGAAGTTCACTAGTATCGAAAATAATGAGGGATCATGTGTACAGTATGAAGGAGCATGTGACTGATCAAATAAATGTGATCAAATGTAGGTTTGACGATGTAGCTACAGAAATTGGGGAATACAAGGTGAATGATAAGTACGATGGATTTGGTTGTGTTGACAATGTTGGAGATATGCATATACGTGATGATTATGATGATTTGTCGTTGCCCAACACTACGGCTGATGAATAGCATGTCGAGGCAACCGAAGTAGATACAGGCAATGTCAATGACTTGTCTAGAAAGTCCTCAGATGAGGTTGCCACAATCCCAGATCCTCCTACCGCCAATACTCCACCGTCATGCCGACCTCGATCCCTCAAAGTGAAGATGCCCATTAATAGCACGTGGACTCCTTTCACAAGGTTCGGTTGTAAAAATGGTAAGAGGGATTTGTAGTTGGTTTACAATGTTGTTGAAGTATAGCTTTGTGTGTTTGAAAAAAACATTTGCATCATTTTGTGTACCATCATTAGGTAGATTTTTTGGTTGATGGTACAGTTTTGAGTGTCGATGTAGAATTGAAATAGAGACAACAACATTTTGTTTCAGTATTAGCATGTTGTTTAGATCTTATATTGTGTACACATTTACGAACTGTCGTTCCTGACAGTTGAAATATCAATTGTCAAGAATACCAGGTATTTAATGTCTAGAACAACACTTAAAATGCCTGAAATGTATAAAACTCTTGGAATCGAAATAAAATCTTGTTCTAGATCATGACCTATCAAATGTTGCGATAAATAGGGTCCAAATGTCGAGAACAAATTTTTAAATGATGAGAACATCATGAAATGTCAACGACAAAGTCGAATCAATTGACGGACCGGTAAGATGACAATTAAATTAAAAAAGTGTTGAAAAAAAATCAATTAGACGTACAAGTTCTTCAATATGATTTTAATTAAAGTTGTGTTATAAATCCATCATCATTAACAAAAAGCTCTCATTATGAGTGTAGTATTGTGTTGACTTCACAAGTATGTTAATAATAAATACTTCACTTTTCAGATGACAAGCACAGGGTCTAAAACTTATGTTGTCAAACAAATGTCAATCAATTGTAATTACATAAACTAGGAGTTGGGGTGTAGTCTTGTAATGTAATTACACCATGCTTTATTCTTCTATATAAGCATGCATATGGCTTAAAATACAATGTTAAAACACAATTCTTCACAAGAAATTCCTAGCAATAAGAACTTGTCCCTTCAATCGAAGAAACTCTTCATATTGATGTTGCCATGAACCTCTCATCATACAGGTCTTTGGCGAACAACCGGATCGTCATCGACTCGAAAGACGATAGACAAATGGATATCGGTGTTCCCTACATTCCTCAACCTGGGAACCGTCGCTGTCAGGTGAGTGTTCATCCAATTTCATTTCTCGATTTGGGAAACGAAGGTGAGCCAAAATACTTAGAGTGGTTATGGTATTGCCGATCTTGAGATCATCCTGATCGAAATCAACTTTTGTTTGGTATTGTACAATGAGATCATCCCATCGAACAAACACCAACTTTTGTTTGGCATTCAGCACGTTGACAAGTTGGTCGACAATGTTGGACGAGTCCGGATGTCATGGGAGATGTCATCATCATAAGCTCCGAAGAGAATAATGGTAGTAAGATATCTTCTCTATCCGTTGTTGAAGACATGCAGATGTCTTCGTACATCGTCATTTTGTAACCACTTCAAATAAGAAACTCATTGTCATTATCATGATTTATGTTGACGAAGTGATGAATTTAATGCAGTTTGGCAGTTTACGAACTCCTCGAAATGATTTCGAATTGTTAAAATTCAGTATGTGGCTATATAATGATGTTGAAATCATAGTACTAAATTATATGAATGACGAATTTGATGTTAATATAAATATAGAAAATAGTCAAGTGGTTGGGTTAGTCAATAGTCTTGGTTCTCACTCCTTTGATTGTTGTGTCAGTAACCACAGTCAAGTGGCTGGGTTTGTCAAAAATCACATTTTCGCGTGCTCATTGACCTTTCATGTCTTGACCATTTATGTTGCATATGAGGTTGTCCTGGTGGTCTACGTATGTTTAGGGGCGAAACATGGATGGAACGAATCGCATGAGGAACAACCCAATCGGACTCCATTCCAATTGGATGAATAATTTCATTGTATGTAGCTTGCCAAAAATCAGTGATGTAGTATGGAGAACACAAGTCATAAAGTGATTTTTCCTTTGCACAAGCTGCTTGGGATACACGTGTGCACGGTATCTGTCGCATCTGAAATTCTTGACATAAAGCATGTGTTACCTTTGAGGTCGACAATACACATGTTCGTGCCTACATGAACCTCCAATACGTGTTCATCCAAGTGACGTACTTGTAATGTTGCACCAGTGTCAAACAATTTTCTTAATTCTCCTTCCATTTTTGGTGTCAAAGTGCTCTAACATTTGGTAGATGCGGCTCTCCTCTCGAAAAACTACTGTTACATCAACGACCTAATGTTGTCAACCAACGAGGTTATAAGAAAACTTCGTTGTCGCCTAATGATTGAATTAAGGGATTCCGCACTATAGTTCATCATAATATTGTACTGGTTACCACCGAAATTTGCAAGTGACCATGGCGATATACCAGCACATTCCAAATAAGAAGCAACTACAAGTCAGATGGTTTCAATCTGTCCCATTAACTATTTGAATTATGATATGCGGTATGCTAGTGCTGGTCGCTTGAACAAGAATGCGACATTGCTATTGCTATACCTAGCAATAAGATTTTCCACGATATGCCACATGCAGGCACTGTGGTGAGAAAGTGGGTACAACCTAGATATTGCACGCTTAATGCTCTTTGTCCTACCTGATATAAAACACTAACTGTTATGAATCGTTAACTACATCTTTCAACTTCATGAAGAATCAATTCCATGATGCATTTGTTTCCCCATTGACAATCTCCTAAGTAATAGAATATATCTGCAAGTTGGCATCATGAGCTGCAACAACTAACAGTGTTCCCTTGTACCGACCCTTCAAATGAATCTCGTCAATATAAATGATCGGTCTCATATAATCTTGAAAGCCACGTATACTCGCCTCGAATGCAAAGAAGAAGAACCTTTTATTGTTGTCGAGCTAAATGTGTGCGACGGTTTCGGGGTTATTCTCAGTTAACACGTGGCAGTATAAAGACAATTTTTGAAAACTCTCTTCAGGTGAACCATGGAGCCATTCAAGACCCTTCTCTTTACCCTTCCAGGCTTTGTTGTAGTTAATTCGTACACCAAACTCACATTCGATATCCCGATAATTCCCGTCGAAACGTACGTTGCCTCATCCAATTGCCTCATTATGTGTTTCCCAATTAGGAGACTGGTTGTATACATGTGTGCATTCCGCCAAACATCTAAAGAACATGTGTACTCAGGTATGTACCTCAAACCTTAAATATATTTGAATTTTTTTATCTCGAAAGTTCGCAATAGCCAATAGCTGTTGGTACCCACGCAACATACAATGAAAGATCTAGTATTTGACTTTTTAACTTTGAAATGAGATTCTCAGTCAAAGCTTGTAGTTGAAACTTTATGTATAGTTGTTTCTTGTTAAAAAAGATTTGATTCTCCGCAATTTCCCATTGATTTTCCAATTCCTTTGCATTTCCAATATATGGATTTCCTTCAACTAGGCTGACATTCGAATCTGGAATCATTCGTGGATCTTCTAGTTCGAGCACACCAAATTCTTTATGCACATACAACGCCTCTTCTATTGGTGATAAACGATCAACTCTTGCTCTCCGACATCATATTGATATTCATTTACACACAAGGTTGCTTGTGTGTGAACAGAAATGTACAATTGCAAATCTTTCGTCATCAGCTACATCAGCACGAGGTACATTCATGTTCGGAACTTTATATTTCACGTGGAATCAAAATTTCATTCTATCAAGATTAAGCTTTTCAAATAATTTATCGACAAGCTCTTCATATCTAATGTCACTTCGAATAACAATTGATGTTGTTCGGTTCCCAAACCATTTCCACTCGTCCTGACGAATCTACCACCATGCGAGAGAATGAATCTCATAACATATCCTATATCTGCATGTCATCAACGTAAATAAGATTAGCTAACACGAATACCTAAAACAAATATGCTACTCACAAGCAATATGGTCAATAGTAAAAATAAAATGATCTGTAGTTCCATTAAGTTTGTAACATTATTCTCGACATTTGAAACAATATCAAGAATTAAATTTAAAGTGTCATTCTCGGCATTTATAAAATGTTGAGAACGATATGTCGGTCAGACACTTCACCATATGCATTTATTATCTTCTTCAACTTCAACGACCATTTTTGTAAGGAATTTATTCCATCATTAATGACATTGTCAATGCATGACAATCATTGCAAATCCATCAATTAAAGTTATTTAAGTAGGTTGTGAAACCATATTTGAGAAATACAAAATAATAAATATGAATTTGATTTTAAAATGCTCTAATAATCTTACAACAAATATCTACTAATTGTTTGACAAATCTAATCATCCAATTACATCATATATAGGACAACAACTATTAAACACAACTTATCAACAAAAATAAGATTTAGAAAAAAAAATTACCTCCTATCGAGAATTGTGGATGAGATTAAATTTCTCGAAACGAAATTATATGATTTTCTTATGAATTAGAAGTATGTAACTTTTTTTTGTTTTAATGGTTTTTCTATTTCATCATCTTCATTTCTAATCTTCATTTCTAATCAAAATTATTGATCATTACCTAATAAACAATGAAAGGAAATTAACTCATTAGGTATTATCTTGCATTAATGTAGCTTTTCATGGAAGTTACTTCTTTTTCTAGAAATTTGTGACAAATTGAAAAGAAAAAAATTACTTTATTTTTCATTAAAGTTATAAAAGACAATTTGATACCAAATTAGGTCATTTTTGCAAGAATTATCAAAAATTAGACACTATTCAATTGACAAGCATATAATTGACCATATTTTAAAGGGTTATGCTTGATGTACCTAATTTTTTACATAATGAGTTACCTAATTGGCAAGTGGCGCCCCCATTGGGTGGGCGATTTTTACATAATGAGTTACCTAATTGGCAAGTGGCGCCCCCTATTGGGTGGGCGGCTGGGCCCACCCAATAGGGGGCGCCACTTGCCAATTATGTAACCCATTAGGTAACAAAATAGGTACAAATAGATTATTCATATTTTAAAAGTCCCTCAAAAGAGGAAATTCTTTAGCGTGTGTTTTGGCGGCGTTTTAATCCCTAAGTGCATTTTGGTATCACATCAAGTGGGCCACCAATCTCACAATTGTCATATTTGCGTGCAATATTTTTGCCAATTTTTTCGATTTTACCATCTTGTTCAGAGTACTTTTGTGAAAGGAGAAATTGGTTGGACACAAGGGCAATTGTGAAAATTTATTTTCAAATGCCTTAAATTAGTACACGTCTTAGTCAAAATTCTCAAAATAAATAGAGAAAATGCTTTACAAATGTCACTTTTCTTCTAGAAAGGAGGTGAAAAATCTAACTCAAACAGGCGCTAAATGTGCAATTTCGTAATTTCATGAATCAAATTTTCTTTCAGAGCACCATCAAGGTCTAGGGATCATAATATTTAAAAATTAAGGAACTCTTTGGTGTAAATTTTTTTAAAATAAATTTTATTTTTGAAAATTTTGGGATTTAAAAGTAAGGAATGCCAAATTATTTTATTGTGATCATGTGATGATGGAAATATATTTTTAGACAAAATGAATTTTAAATCATCCGCACCATACTAGGGTTAAAAACAGTCTCTTTGGCCAATAAGTACTATCATAACCAAATGGGAAAAATTCATGGATCATGTTTTATCTTTCATAAAATAAAAAATCAGGCCCAAAAGTTTAAATTTACAAAATTCAGGTTTTTATTTGAAATAATTAATTATATTTTATAATTAATTTATTAAATTAAATATTTATTTGTAATATAATATAATTGACC